>KN833039.1:19854-71999 GCA_000827315.1 Piloderma croceum F 1598 | reverse complement strand
TTGATATCTCACAATACATCTGAGTTGGCAATTATCGTCGACACAAGGTAGCCACGCATTAACTCCTGAGACGCAACGCAGCATAGTGATCGATCAAACAGTAAAATTAAAATCCGCAGCAGTACATGACCTACACTGATTGGCCATTCGAGTTGTTGATTCAACGATTCAATACGCACTTGAGCGCTGAAGAAAGCTTGTTCCTGCTATGGTGAAGTTTGTCCGTGTTTGTCTTTGGCTTCGCGCGAAGTTCTTCTGGCAGTGTTTCCTGCCTTTCTCGGAATCTCTACGGTGGACTATGGAATAAATTATATGCTCCATATTTCCTCTTAGTTCCAACTCTGCTTCCGCGCTGTTTTGTTTCGAATCTATGGTTTTATCCCTTGGTCAAACCGATTTTTCATCGTGTCATCACGCAAACAAGGTAATACACCGCTTCTCCCATATCCACCCTGTGATCATGGTGCGTACTTGATTAGGCTTGACTCAGGTCGTTGACGTGAATTTTATTTTCCTTCTAGGTGGGAAATCACCGCTCAATTGGTGGTCTTCCACTCGATCTGATGCGGGGCGATGTCCGAGATAGCCGAACATGGATTTAGCCGTCCACTTTGAGCCTTCGAGTTCTCGATCTGCAATAAAATGCAATAAATGAGTGGTTCGATATGTGCACTCTCAACCAATCAACGCAACGTAATTACCGTGGATCTGCCGTCATCGCTTCGAGCTTCGCGTATAAAAGCTCACCGCACTTTTCGAATTTGCTTCCCACCTCGAGCTCCATCTACCATCATGTTTTTCAAGAGTCTCGTTGTCGTTGCCGCTGTCGTCAGTTCGGGTCTTGCCCAACGCCCATCCAGCACGTCAATCTGGTAAATATATCCCATTTCATCTTGGAAGCATATGCTGACGCAGAACAGTGACTACTACACAACCGCGCTGCTGAAAGATAATAATGCGACTAATCAATACACCCTTCTAACCCTTCTCGTTAATACCGCCGTCATCGGGAACTACACCCAGCCCAACCACAACTCCGTTCCTGGGATTCTTAGTCCCAACGCCACGTTCAACGGAACGTCCGTCAATTTGGCAAAGTATTTCGATGGTGCGCTTAAATCCACCAATCAAAATGGCCAAGGTTCCGCAGTCAACTTCCTCGACGGTGGCGGCGCAGCGCCTTTGATGATGAACAAGCCCGCCAACGATACCACCTCCAAACAATAGTTCGTTTCGTTCAAACCTGCCTCGTGTTACACATGTACTGACTTGGCTCTTGAACATTGAATTAGCGGACTTCTCACCCACTTGTACAGTTATTTCGGTGCTGCCCTAAACTGTTCCACATACGGCAATAGCGGTTTCCCAGCATATGCTGGCGCACCATCTATGTATACGGTTCACAAGTGAGTGGTTTTTGCTCTTCTCCCTAGAGCATTGGAGGCTGAACCCGAACCTCTTCCGCTAGGTTCATGGACCTGGATCCTAACGAGGTTGGATACTTCATCCAGCAAGTCGGCCTCTCTGCAACCTCTTTCGGTGTCACAACCGACGATGCGACCGCCGTCGGCAAACTCTTGACCACGACGTTCGACGGCAAATGTTCAGCAGCAGCAACTGTGATTCCATCCCAAGGCCCCCAGCTGCAAGCCATATGCACAGCCGATGGTTGCCCCATGGCCGCGAACGCTAACTGTTCCGCGTACGACGCCAACCCTGGCGAACCCGCCAATGCGACTGCTGCTGCAAGTAGCTCTACCTCTTCGTCGTCCAAAGGCGGCGCCATCGCCAACGGCGGCGTCTCCGTAGCATTTCTTGCCGCTGTCAGTGCTATTGTGCTTTTCGGATTGTCCATGTAGATGTCAGCAACACGACTAGGTGATATGAGGGCCTATGTGTGCGCTTGCTATAATTTCTGCGATCGACTTTCATGATTACTATACCATCCGTACCTTCTGCCGTATTTTGTTGGGTTGAATTTATACCGCAAGGTCAACTTTTGCTCGAACGTTGATAGGCCTCTTACATGATATTTCTATACCTCCATTTTCTCTTCTGCCGCCAAAACGCTTCAGAAGTACGACTAAGTTTCACTATTCTCGCCTGCCGCTATGATCATGACCCAACCAGTCGATCTTCGGCCAGTAATTGGTAAGTTAAGTAGATCGAGGTCCCATGAATGAACGACTATATCCATAGTTGCAGGAACGCACAAATGGCACGACGGACATGTGGCGTGGAATATGGTACTTCGTCGAGTTATCAAACCGGTATACGAATATTCCCCGCGGATGCTGAGATATTAATCATGTCAAAGCCACAAAAAATGTTAACCGTCTCACTTCGCATTGAACACACATCCATGCTCATCATCTCAGTCCCTAACCTCGTACTTCGCGTCGAATACGACTGTTCTCTCGGTTCCTCAAAATCCTCGCCGGCGGTATGTATGCTGCTTATGCTTACTCCATGTACCATGTTGCATGGAGATGCCGTTGAGTTAGACACAGATCGCTTGGGGAAGGGGCCAGGGAGGGGTGCGGTTTGGAGATATAGCTGCGTCAACTTCGGCGGAAGCGAAGGTTGTCGCTGGAACTGTGTTTGTTCTCGTCACCGTCTGCTACATTCCACATACAAGCGTTGTGCGATTAGGTGTAGAATGGAAAGTACGGAAGATGGAATCGTGGTTGTCAACGTGTGCGTTAGTCGATTGCAGGGCCCAGTAAGATCGATGCAGGCGGGCCATTAATATGTGCTAGACCCTCTGGGTAACACAGCGTTGTTGGGATACCTCCGACAGACCTTGATATGAAAGCATTTTTCACTGAAAAATCTTAGTTTATGCCATTTTTGTAAGTTTGTGCACAAAATAAAAGTTTTGGTCATTACTTTTGTGACAAATCAACTTGTTACTCTTAACTTCATCCAGTTTCACAACTTGTAAGTTGGAAGTCAAAATTTTTGGTTTGTGGCGGAACATGCTATACCTAAAAGAGCAATTTTTGGCATGTACTTGCCATGCAGGAACTGCTTGGTTTTCCCTTGGTTTGCCTTTGGTTCAGCAATTGGTCACAATCGTACCATTTTTGGAAGTATCTACCATTTCAGGACAAGTGAGCATCTCAGTGAATTCAGTAATTTGCCATAATTTCCCCTTTGCCAATTACTTGTGACTTTTATATGGACCAAAAGTATATTGAATAAAAGCTGACAAATAGGTGTGTGACTCAGGAAACCAGGAAGTGGTGGTGTATCCAATGCTCTAAGGGACTCAGGCTGCTGGGTGACCAAGGATTCCCGGCTTCCCAATCAGGTTTATATTTTCCCAAAATAATCTTAACCAGACCAAGCCCGCTATCTGGGAAACCAATTATGTGAGAATGAACCAAATTCTGCTCTGATTTACTTTGTAAGGGCTTCAGTGCTAAACTAACTTGTTCATAGCAGAACTTCCAAATTTGGACAAACCTACAAGTTCCGACTTCTGCGCATGAGTTCGTTTTTTTGGTGAAGAATACCGTCATATGTGAGCCTACAAGAAGTCACGAATCGGGGACTGGGGCCCTGCGCCACTACGATAACTTAGTAAGCGACGTTATGATCAAAAGAGGAATGGGCGCTTATGTAATGGAGGATTCACCCGATTTGGTCGGAATTAGCTCACACAAAGTTGACAAACAACTGCGATCCAATTTATGTACTCCATAGGCTCCACGCCCACATTAAATTTGTCGACTGTAACTTGCGTACCGTAAAAAAACCATCTTACTAACTTTAAAATTGTTCCCACAAAAGATCGTTGGGGCCGCCAAGGGCCGCCTTTGCACCGAAATGTCGGCATACTTCGCTAGTACCTGACGTGCAATAATATGTTCTGTTCTCTTTCGAGCCTCCTTTTTCTCCACGTCCTGCTCTGTCTTCGACCATCGTCTTCTGTCGGGGACTTCGGGGCTTCGGGACTAGAAACCAACTTCATTCATTCTTTTATCTATCATGCTATCAAGCATCCTTCCAGTCGTTTTGGGTCTTGTGGTCAGTTTCGCTGTCGCCGCTTCTGGACACGGCACCTCATGCACACGAACACTTGGTGCAGGAACAGCTTCAGCCAGTTCCCCCTTTTGGCTCCAGTCTATAAAACACCAGGGCATTTCTGCATATAACCCTACCCCAAGCTCGTATAATGTTTTTCGTAATGTCAAAGATTTCGGTGCCAAAGGTGAGTTTTACGATTTGCGATTAAAATTCAGGTTGACACAGAAGTAACATAGGTGACGGTGTAACGGATGATACTGCTGCCATAAAGTGCGTTTTCGCAGTGTTCTCATGATGGAATGTGCCTTAGATGGGATGCAAACAGTCAGGCCATATCGTCGGGTTCTCGATGCGGACAGGGAACTTGCGGATCCTCCACGTGAGTTGAACCATACTTCACGCTGGTGTTGCCAGCTAAGGTCTTCTGCAACAGGATCACCCCAGCTGTTGTGTTTTTCCCGTCTGGGTAGGTTTTAAAATTGCTTCTATGAATTACAGCACTGAACTGTCGTCATTATCGCGCAGTACCTATGTCGTTTCGTCGCCCATAATTGCATATTACTATACCCAAATTATCGGCGATGCAAAAAAACCGCCGACTTTGCTGGCGAGCAGCAAGTTTAGCGGCATTGCTGTCATTGGTAAGCCATTTTGTCATTGTGGGCGGTTCGCACCGCCTGATTAATTGCCTTGTAGATGCCGATCCATACCTTTCTAATGGTGCTCAGTGGTACATAAATCAAAATAACATGCAAGCTGTTGTCGTTATCACAACACTTTCAGCTGTCTAATTAGTTCATATCTTCGGGCATTAGGTTCCGCTCCGTCAGGAATTTCGTAATTGATCTTCGGCAAATACCCGCAAGTACGAGCGGGACCGGTTTGCATTGGCAAGTTTCGCAGGCCACATCGCTGATCAACATTGTCGTAACAATGTCTACTGCCAGCAGAAACAACCACCAAGGTATGATATGATTTGTTCTTTGTTGTTCTTGCATATCGAATACATGAAATATACTGATCACCGTTTGTCAGGGATTTACATGGAAAGCGGAAGGTGATATCCAATCTAATTTTACTCTTTGATCGCGTACTCATACACATTGAGCAGTGGTGGATTTATGGGTGGTAGGCTTCTAATGATTTCTTCCTTCGTTTACAAGCCTGACTTCAAAATCAGATCTTGTATTTGATGGTGGTAAGTATGGGATGTGGGTCGGTAATCAACAGTGCGTCAAACCTTTTCCTCATGTGGCACTTTCCATTCTTACCGGAACCAAAGATTTACCGTTCGCAACCTTACCGTGAATAACGCCAATACTGGTGCGATTTCTTATTCTCGGTTATTTTTACCAATGTTTACCCTTATCATCCTCCCAGCTGTGTTTGGCAACTGGGATTGGGGTCAGCTCATAACTGGGTTATTCATTAAATTGCACGTAATTTATATCATCTTTCAGGTTGGACGTTCCAAAATATCAATATCAACAACTGCCAGGTGATTTCGAACTGTCCTTTGCTCTATCATATTGTCTCACGATAATGTCTCAGGTCGGCTTCGACCTTAACACGGGATCTGGAGCGGTGGGCGCAGAAGCCATCATTGACTCTACTGTCAAGAATACTCCCATCTTCATCCGTACCTCGACCACAAGCAGCTCGTCGAGCCCTAGGTCCCTCTTACTCAACAACATCAAGCTCACCAATGTCCCCATCGCCATTGGGGTTAACGGTGGTGCCACCGTTCTGAAAGGTAGTACAGAGTCAACCACTATTGGAACATGGGGACAAGGAAATATCTATTCCGGAACTAGTGGTGCCGCCAAGTTCACCCAGGGAAGCATTACCGCAGCCACAAAGCCTTCCAGTCTACTAGACGGGTCGGGTAAGGTTTTCGGGCGAACCCATCCGCAATATGAGACGTATGCCGTTAGCCAATTCGTCAGTGTTAGAGATGAAGGGGCGAAGGGTGATGGTACCACTGACGACACTGCAGCAATTACAGCTATATTCGCCAAGGTCAGTCCTTGTGGCACTCGCTGCAACGGTAGACTACTGACACGCATTGTTAGTACGCAAACTGTAAAATCATATTCTTCGATGCAGGAACCTACGTCGTCTCTTCCACAATCACCATTCCTTCGGGCGTGAAAATGGTGGGTGAAGGATGGAGTGTCATTGCTGGCAAAGGAACAGCTTTCCAAGATCAGGCGAATCCCAAACCCGTTGTCAAAGTGGGAAGCGTTGGTTCAAGTGGTCCGGTGGAAATCACCGACATGATATTTTCCACAATCGGACCTGCTCAGGGTGCCATCGTTGTCGAGTGGAATGTCCATGAATCTACCCAAGGTTCTGCGGGCTTATGGGTACTTTCACCTTACGCTCCATATTCACTTTGACCCGCTAACTTCGTTGTACAGGATTCTCACATTCGAATTGGTGGAAGTTCGTCATTCCAGCTCCAGACAATTCTTAGGTATTGATCATTATTCTAGCCGCGGGCACCAACGCCGGAGTGACTGGATGTACGCGTACTGCAGAACCATCGCTGGATTGTGCAGCTGCGTTCATGGGTCTGCACTTGACGCCCCAGTCGAGTGGCTATTTTGAGGTTTATAAAAATATATCGAGTCTGTCATTATTCCTGATCCATGTACGCAGGGGACTTGGGTCTGGCTTGCAGACCATGACCTCGACACCATGACTACCTCGGAGGTGAGATACAGCGGGCGTGGAATACTTTCCGAGTCTGGAGGCCCTACGTGGTTGATTGGCACGGGTAAGAGCTTTTCATATAATCGCGAGTAGATCTTGCCAATTAATTATTTGTGTGCTTTTTCAAGCCAGTGAACATCACACTCTGTATGAGTACAGCCTGGTTGGCGCACAGAACCACTACATGGGACATATCCAGACCGAATCCGTGAGTGTTGTCGTATTAACTTAATCGTTTTGCAATGAACACTCACAGCGTATTTAGCCTTATTACCAGCCCACTCCTGCTGCGCCTGCCCCGTTCACAACTAATGTCGCGTATAGTGACCCAAGTTATGGCTCCTTCCAGACCTCGGCATGGGCTTTATTTGTCAAGAAGAGCCATGATATATTGATATATGGTATGTCTACGTGTCAATTGGGCCGAGCGCGAAAGGATTGACGTTTCTTCTAGGTGCTGGTCTCTACAGCTTCTTCCAGGTCAGCAAGCCTCTCGGTAGTGCACGTAATTAACTCTTACCTCCCTGATTCAATTTAGAACTATGACCAAAGTTGTTACTCTTCACAAACATGCCAAGCCCAAATTGTCGATATTGACACTGGATCACAAATCCAAATTTACAGCCTTACTACGGTAGGAACTACATCCCAGCTGAGCGTCAGTGGAAAGGCCGTCATCAGTAGCAGCAAGAATCTTGAAACGACCGGACAGCAGTCGTCGTTCACTTTCTGGGCGCCTAGTTCGTCATCGTCAAAGAGGAAGAGAGCGTTGAAGCGACATAAGATGCAGAGACATCCAACGGACATTTAAGCGGCTCGTGACCATCGACAATTATCTGGTCTATACATTCGTTTGTTTATTATAAATCCTTTGTTTATTATGCAGGGCTAATGGCGATCGGACAATATCTACCATTATACCTCTCCGAAATCCATTCTGTAATGACACGCGTGAGCACGGGAGCGGTCAACAGAATTTTAAATTTTACTGCACAGAATAAACACCTTAAAGGACACCACCAATAATTCATGCTCACCAGATCGTCTATGAGGATGCGGAAGAACCAAAGACGGGCATGGGCTGCTTTCCGTTCCTGAGTTCTGAGATAGCCACAAGCCTAAGATTTGGGCCACAGCGTGATGGCTATCGCTGAATAGATTGTAATTTGTGTGAGAGAGAGAATCGTCCGAGTCAATGCTAAACATGAAGCAACAAGGATGCGTCCATGGCATGAGACCATTGATATACGGCCAAGAAGAGAAGGTCCTTCACTCGGCTCTAGCCTCCCGTAGGCATCCCATAATGGTAACCGAGGGCTCCATTTTCGTCCATCAGAAGTCTCTTGCAAGTCAAATCTGAGCGATGGATAAGTAGCGGCGGGCGACAATTATATACACCATCGCATGCGTCGATATCTTCCTCTGGGACCAAACGATACGGCTTCGGCTGATTAATTTCCGCCTCTATCATCGCGTAAGCCATCACGCCAACCGACTGCAGAATCAAAAAGAAACCAGAACATGGAGGAAAGCAAATATATTTGGCAATAAATTCTTTCCCCTCGCGCTGCTTCCTTCATAAACTGGTCAATATTTTGCCCAATAGTATCATTTGGCTAAAAATGGCACCTTCAATGCCGGCGCGAATGGAATCTTAGTCATCTCGTTCCTTGCATAAAGTGTGCGATCAGAATCAAAAATTGAACGAAGGCCATCATCTATCCACTTGGGGACATTGGGGAATGAAAGGACTACGATAGGTGAATAGGAAGTATTTGCGGAATAGCGGTCGAGGGTCATCGAATGGGCTCTAAAAATTCCGTACGTAATACAAGGCCTCTCAATTTCATCCTCATTCTGGTTTATCAAATCGATCGACGCCGGACCATGATGCAGAGGAACGCGATATCCTGTGTCAAGTTAATTCATCGATTTCATTGCCGACATTAATCAGACTCAAAACTATATGGGCCTAGGTGTCGGTCGACTCTCACAGTACTGCCGGATCGCACCAACGTCCACCCCACTGGAACCGCTTGCTCACATTGCGATATAAAACATTCCCTAGTAAGTAGTCATATTTATTCACTCGTCGTGGCATGGAATGACACTGCTGGTGATCAATAATTTAATAATGGCTGAACAACGTGGAACGTTCGAATAGCTGAGAGTGCCTTCGACCATCGGTTTATAATTAAAGGCTCAACCCAGTTTTATTTTTGCAGTGCCCTTGTATTACACACTTGAACTCAACGCCCCTACATATGTTGTAAATAGAATTCTGTGCCCTGGCGTTTCGATGCAGCACATCCCCGAGGCTTCAACTCCTGCAGTTGAAGCGTCGTGTCTCATCCACAAATACGTCGTCCTCTTTACCGCGATCCGATACAATGGCACATCGGCATACTTACAATCACCTGTGCGACCAACGAGGCTAAGCACAGAGGGAGGGTATTGTCTGCGAACAGGGATCGCCACGATCATACCCAAGATCATCCTTGAGGTAATATTTGTGCGACGGTTCAGCAATGAAGCCCTATGCACCTCTCTGCCGTTGTGATGAGTCGGTCCATGACTCACCTTTAAAACGAATGTAGACTTGTCGATGTTGAATCGAGGGATAATCCTATCAGTTCATGGGCGTGTTTGGGCTGGTTGTCTCTGCGCCGGTTTCTGTCGCCAGGTCCAAATGTAACTGACGATACTCGATGTCCTATCCCTGGTCGGCGTACCATAGCGTACCATACTTAATAGGTGGAGGCAATCACTACCGTGAAAAAATCAGTAACACGATATTAGCGGCTCCTTGTATTTTCGGTACCGATGAACCGCGAGCACCAAAGGTCAAAAAATGCCCAAGTTCGTCTCACACAACACAAGGTGGACTCACCTACCATCAAACACAGTAACGAAAAAATATTTTCATTCTCATCCATCATCACCGCAATTTGTTTGTTCTGTGGCGTGAGTGCCATGGGTGAGCTATTAAAAGAGGATATTTCATTTCCGAAGTCAGGGCGGGGCTCACGTGAGGTGACAGATTATTAGTGTTGAAACTGTGATTCTGAAAATGGCACAGAACTCAGCCGCATGCTAGCGAGCGTTTGAACCTTGTTTTTTTTTGGACGGGATGGCGAGGCCGACTCCCACCTTTCCGAGATGGGTTGTGGTACTATACGCCAAAAGGGCACAAACTTTGCCCAGATTGGAAGAATGTTCGATATGTTCGATAGAACAGCAAGCAAATTCGGGATATATTAGTGAGAAGAATGAAATCATTTCAAGAAGATGGATACAAGCGGGGAATTACCAGAGAAGCTCATAACGAGAGTGATGAGCAACGCTCGGACGAAAACTGCGGTTCGGAATTGAGCACTGCGTTTTCGGAATATGAGAAGACGAATGACTCACTAAGCAGGAGAAAAGATGACACCCGTTTGAAGACAGCAAATGACAAGAAGACAGAATTGCCGCATAGACGGCACTGGATAAGTAGTCCTGGAGACAGAACCATAGCCGACGTTCGCGAAACCCGTATAGTCGGTAGCATGTTCACGAGGCATGGCGAAATACAAGAGATAATGTCGGTTTTGGGAGCGTTTGTCAGACACAGTGTAAGATGGTCGGGAGGGCCGATTGAAGAAACCCGAAAAGAAATACAATGAGCTAGGAACGAGCAATATTTCTGGTTAGACGCCAAAGCGGCGGAGTGAGGCATTAAACAATGTGTCGTCATGGATGCGCGCTTTGTTCCATCCAAGGACGATCGTTCGTTCATTGAAGGGGGTGTTGTGCAGAACGCCACAAACTTAGATAACGAACGTTTGAATGCCGATTGTGAAAGACACGCCTTGTTTAGTGGTATCTAAGAAGCCAAATCAATGGTATCTAGCATAGCATGTCGATCGGTATATGGACAACTAAAAGCTAATCGAACAAGACACACCAAAGAGGGAACGCGATTGCCAGTCGTGGCGATGCGCGGTCTGCCGAATATGTGATCTGAGTGACTTTTGCCACGGCCCCGTGCACTATCCGGACAAGGCATGGACTAGGGGCGCATATGTTGTGATAAATTGAACGTTGACAGATACGTCTGGTGCTAATTGAATGGTCTTCTAGCAGAGGCACCCGAGGATTGATGATCGGAGTTGCAAGGGAACGCAACGGAATCAGATCAAGAGGAGGATAAGAAAATTGAAAGGACCGAGGGATGCAGCGATTGCCCGCGGGGGATTAATGGAAGATTTGGTCGAGGCCGATGGAGGGCCGGATGGGGTCGGACCAGAGCGACGGCCAAATAGGAACGCCTGATAATGTGGTGATGAACTGTCGGGTAGCACCTTCCCAAAGCGGCGATAGTTCTTTCGAGTGCCGTCATTGCGGAATCGGGAAAGGCGGAATCAGTGCTGTCAATTTACGTGTGGTGTCCCTCGCTAGCTGAGAATATATATAAAAGATGCCAGTCCTCTCCTCGCTCCCTGGTTTCCTCCGCTGCGACACCGTCTCCCCCCCGTCCCCCATCCCCCAGCTCCACCTATGCCCGCAGACAGAACCAGGGCGAACAGGGCGCCCGTACATGGTGCGCTGTCCTTTTTTTCATCTTGTTCGGTTAGACTGACTCTTTTGTAGGGCCCCATATCACTTGGGCGGTTCCTGTAGAGCCCAATTCGTCTCACCAAAACATTGCATTTGCTACCAATGTTACTCCCATCACTTTCAATGAGCCCCCTGCCCTCGTCGACGCCCCACCCGAGGCCATTCTTTTCCCTCCTCCCGCTGAGTGCTCAACGGGCCGTCGCCCGGCTCATAGCAAAAAGAAGCCGGAGAACCATATCCCTCGTCCTCCCAACGCTTTCATCCTCTTCCGCTCTTCGTTCATCAAGAGTCAGCACGTCTCGACCGAGGTCGAGACCAACCACAGCACTCTGTCCAAGATCATCGGTCTCACTTGGCAAAATCTGCCTCACGAGGAGCGTCAGGTCTGGCATGCCAAGGCCAAAGCTGCTCTTGACGAGCACAAGCGGCGTTTCCCGTCATATGCCTTCCGGCCCTCTCATACGAGAGGGAAGGGAGGGACCGAGAAGCGGAAGGTGCGGGAAGTTGGGCCGAAGGACGTCAAGAGGTGTGAAAAGATAGCGGAGTTGTTGGTGGAGGGCAAGAAGGGCGAAGAGCTGGACGCCGCAATACAGGAGTTTGATCGTACGCACGTCCCGGAGGTGGTCACTCGGTTTGAGGCTCCGCTCACCGCTCGAATGTATCGACGGTCGTCATCAGAGCCTGCACCTGACACCGAGGAACCCAAGCCCTTCTTGCAGTCGTCCGCACCTTCACCCCGCTCGCAACGAATACGTGCCGCCAGTACTCAGCCCACTCGCAATACAACACCTTCACTGTCTCCCGCAGCGCTGTCGACGCCAGTAGAACTTGTCCCCGAACATTTCTACGATGCTTCGCTGACATCTGGTTATACTCAACCCACGGAGTACTCATTCGCTCAAAAAGCCGAACCCTCATTTGTCAGTTGCTTCGTGTTTATTTATTTACGCTCTATGACAGCTAACGATGTTCGTCTACAGAACTTCAACTCATTCCTTTTTGAAGAAGCTAGATCACCATATGATCCACCTACGCCGGCGTCTGTGGACAACTCCGTCGACATGTTCTGCCACAACATGTCGCAGCGACCTCCCGCTCCTCTATCCATCAATACCTCTTTCTCTCAAGAGTGGAATCCTCCGTCCCCCTTTTCCAGTTCACCTTCAACGCCTCAACTGTATTCGCAACAATCGAGTCCCTGCATGAGTCACACAGCTTCTGCTGATGTAGAGGATACCTTCGCAATGGCCGACTTCAACCTCGATGCATTCGATAACCCGTCGTTCGACCATCAGTCGCTTGACATGACCCATAGCGCATTCCTCTCGTCCGAGTTCGATGCTTTGGCAAAGGAGTCAGCCTTTGGGTCGTTGGACCAGTCGAAGCCGCAATTAGCTGGCCAAGACCTCGATTTTTCAGCGTTCATGTCTTCACTGCAATCATCAACA
Source organism: Piloderma croceum F 1598 (assembly GCA_000827315.1). Classification (NCBI taxonomy): domain Eukaryota; kingdom Fungi; phylum Basidiomycota; class Agaricomycetes; order Atheliales; family Atheliaceae; genus Piloderma; species Piloderma croceum. The sequence goes on along the minus strand of KN833039.1, from coordinate 59,205 downwards.
CCGTACACGATCTAGCTTCTTGGGACTTTCAATTTTATCATCACGGGCCGCCGTCACTTCTTTCATATAGACGTGCGATTGCATGTATTTTATTGTAACCCCATGGAGATGTTGTATGCATTGTAACATATAGGTATTTTGTTAACTGCCCCATCACATTGCTCACTTGCCTTGCAGTAGAGTTTCCTCATTTCCCATGCTTTCCGCCGCACAATCTCATCAGTATCGGCCATGGTGCCTTGTTTATTTGTATATACAAAATTCACACTGTATAGTCACCCCCTCAAACAAGAACTCCCTTTTGGGCCCACGGGCACCGAAAGATCGCACACACTTCACTTTCTGATAAGAAACTTCCGTATTTGTAACCCCGGTAACTAGCTATAAACGGCTAGAGAGGTGCGCATGTCACCAAATCCATCAGCAGATGATACAGATCAGGTACGAAATAAATAAAGTTCGTTCCCAGAGTGACCGAATTTACTTCCGCTGATAGCGCGATATACCGCATTTGGGTGCAAAGAATGGAAGTAACAGGAAATATCCGTGTCCAAGCCATACCGTTGTCGATTATTTGCCCATGGGCGCAAAAACTGACCGGATTTCAGCGATAGCGGATGTCAACAAAAAAAAAAAAAAGAGTAGTCGACAACAGAGGTTGAATGAAGTTAACGTCTGTCTTCGCGTCGTTGTTGTTGCAGCAAGTTGGTTACAGGCCATGAAACCGAAAAAATCTTAAAAAGGCATAGTCACGAGAATGGACGCAGAGGCAATGTCGCACATCTCCAGAACCGGCAACCTGTGAGCTTGAAGATTGATCACAACTATGCCAAACGTGCAACCATCCTCCCATGACGCAAACAGAACTGTCAAAGGCAGAGGATAACCTTTAAGTCAAGATGAAAAAGGTTCGACTCTGTCACAGGGTCGACAAGCTTATTGAGAGCGCCTTGTTGTATCACCGGGCCGCCGAGTAGAAGAACGGACCAAAGCTGGGTAAATACGTGTAACAGGAAAATGGCATGATGAAGCATTTGATAGACGGGGAATGGTAGGGAAGCAGACAAGCGAGGAATCGCAGAACCGTTTCATCACGAGAATTGGAAGAGCCTTCGGCAAGTATTGGAAACGGTCCGATTGAGGCCCGAAAGTTCTATTACGAAAAGTGAGAGTGCAATGCTGAATTCCCAAACTCAACGGGGTCAGATGGGCTTCCAGAACTCCAGACGATGTAGATCCAAGAGCAGGCAAAGAACTATTCTTCGGCATGGATCAACTTGTGTTCATAGAACGCGGCCTTTCGGAAGTACCAGCCCGACAAAGATCCCAAGTATCCTGAGCAGTAAGATGGCATAAAAAGAACCACTGACGCGCCATTGGATAGCGCTACGGCGAAGACCTGTTGTGACGCGCTGAAAAACCAAATATTTGGCCGTACCGAGTAAGCGCCTGTGACACTGGGAGTGAAACAGCACGAACTGAGCAGCGTTTAAGTCGCCAGCCTAAAATTTTCATTGGGAGAAACTGCATGATAAAATCACTTGTGAGATGAACGACAATTTCCCGGTCGATATCCGCCAGTCGGGAGAACTCAATGAGACCGCACCCTTCGCACCACGTGACGTCCACTGGGGAAGAGAGAAAGATTAAGTTTGCATGAGGGTTGAGGAAAGTTTATCGGTGAAGTAAAAATTATTTCTTGACAAGTGCAAACCAGGACGTGTTGAAGATCGTTCGGTGAGTAGAGGGAATGGCTGAACTATCAGGCTCTGCAATGTCACTATGATTAGCCGCTGTTCGGGGGAATGTAGGCGGTGAATTTACATACCGCTATCGTCGAACTCTTGTTTGGATCACAATGTACAGCTCACAAGAAATAGTAGCGTCTCGGAACAAGTATTGATATAGTCATCTTTTGACAGGAAGGACTTGAGCAGGAACACCTTCATGATTCGAAATAAAAAGGCGGATTAATTGAACAGGTGCGAATGATCGAATTTCTCGTCTCTGAAATAGGGAAAGAATCCGATTCAAGGATGTGAGTTGGAAGGTCGTGCGATTACAAGTAGGACTGTGTCTCACAGTGTTACCTCTAACCTACCAATCCGAAAATCCATCCGTTTACTTTGCAACATCGGGAATACACAGAAATTGCCGTGGTTGTGGTTTGAACAAGCTTCCTCGAAAATAGAAGGTGCCTATCGGAGGGGCAGCAACAGAGAAAGCCGGTGAGAACCACGTATCAATCCATGCTCCAGTACGTACGTCTGGATGATGTGCCGGACTGGAATCCCTTGCAGGTCGTTCGAATAATACGTATCGATATGATGATAGGATGAGCACAATGAATTATTGTTCTAAATCATAGGGAATGACCATTTGCTCACTCGGAAGAAAGCACAGTTGTCTGTGGCTGACGACGCTCGTACCAGAAATGGGAGCAGCAATCTTGAATGTTCGCATGACTAAATGACGCCAGTTGCGTGAACCGCGAGGTCATGGCTGATTGGTCTTGGCTTCCGAACACGAAGCTCAAATGAGAGTTGCGGACAATGGTAAAGAGCGGAAAATATAATATGAAAGGGATGCATTACCTGTAGACATTGTATACAACACGGAATGAAACGACGAGCATCGACGCCAATCAAAATACCAGATTGCTAGATGTGGGTTCGCGACACTATGAGGCCATTCATTCTGAAAGGTCACCTCGCTAGCGGTATTTTCGGGTTGAGTGGAAAAGTGTACTATAGATACTCAAACAAGATGACGCAGAGATAGTCAAAGCGCCACGGATTGTGTATATTCCGAAGCAGAGAGCAGTATGGCTATCGCGGGTAAAAGTATGGCGTGCGCCTATGCTAGTGGGAGTTTGAGTTTCTAGGTGCGGCTCTTAGACCAGCCATGGCAGGAGAATTTGTTCGAACTGATGGATGTGGACTATGTGTTCCACCCGAGTGTGGGACCGGTAAGCGCACCATGATAGTATATCATGGTAGAGGGGAATGTGGGAGTCGAAAAGCATGTACGAACGGTCCCGCCCTATATACCGTTGCGCCGGATCAACAGTGTCGAAATGAAAATGAGACAAAGGAGACAAAGGAATGGACCGCCTAAATTGGGCGGAGCTTCTTCGAACACGTGTAGCATAGCCACCGGATTTGCGACTCCGCGAACCGAATTTTCGTTCAACCTTGAGTTGTAGATCCGAATCTCGAACTTTACCAGTACTGAGTAGCCATGGTTGTTAGACCTGGAGGACGGAAATGCGACGAGCTGAGGGAACTGTCCATTGGTTACGAAGGTTTGGATAGAGTGGATGGGTCGGCGCGTTTCGGATTCGGTTGGTCTCAGCAATCTCCTGACTCATTTTCCATTCCCACTGAGGTCCTTCACAGGCTCCGCTGCCGCCCTGTCATCCATATCTGGTCCCATTGAAGTCCGTCTGGCAGCAGAAAATCCGTCTCAGGCAACATTCGAAGTCTTGCTCAGACCTCTCTCCAATGTGCCAGGTACAGAATCGAAAGCATTGGCTTCGACAATTCGAAATCTGTTGACACCTTCGATTATCCTGACTCAAAATCCAAGAACACTGGTTCAGCTTGTTGTACAAGCCCTGATTCCGGCAGAAAAATTCTACAGCCCATTGGTTGCATCGATAATTAACGCCAGCACGCTGGCGTTGATGAATGCTGGAAGTATTCCTATGCGAGGAATCGTCTGTGCAGTCTCAGTTGGCCGTTTCCGATCCAATATCATGCCTACTTCATCCCTGATTCTCGACCCGAGCGATGACGAGCTCTCCTCACTTCAAGGTATCGGATGCTTTGCATTCTTATTTGGTACTGGCCAGACAGGTGGTTCAGAAGTCGTATGGAGTAACTGGCAGTCAAGCATATCGTTCTCCGAAGAAGAGTTGATTAAAGCAAGGGACCTAGCGAGAGGTGGAGCGGAGAAAGTATGGATTGGCATGAAGCAGAGTGTTGGGCGGGTGGGAGAAGCAAAGCCTTTGGCCCTGCAGACACAGGCAATCATGTCAGTAGCAGCCGAAGATGAGGAGAGCGGTAGCGAAGATGACAGTGATGACGATGAGATGAAATTTTGATGGGGGTGGGTCAAGTCATCGATCTATGGTCAATTTCCTAGCATTCGGCTCGAACCATGCTTTTAATCGTCCATGAAAGTTATAGATGTCGGTTTGTCGCAGTACATGTTCTGAGTGAATTTTAGCATTGGGAGATACTACCACGAGGGCTGAACGGATTTGGGCATGAGTGAGTTTGCGTCATCTGGTTCACAACAGACTTCGGACACTGATTCTTCGTCCGATTACCGTATAGTTTTTAACGGTATATGGAATTGGTAGATTAACACAGCAGCAAATTTGATACGCATTCAAATCAGTTCCGTTCTTCAGACTCGACAACGGCGGCGCAACTTTCATTTTTGCGTTCAATTTTCTTCGTCCCCCCGGTGGGTCTTAACGAGGAGGTTTGTTGTTGTCAAAAGGTGCGGGTGAGAAATACTCGCAGATGATTGTTTAAGGCAGTCAGATTGAATGTCGTTGATAGATTATGATGACGAGGGACCGGTCCTGTCCTTGGGCATATGATAACGTTCTACTGGCTTTTCGTGCTTCCAACCGAACTTTACCGTCTTTGTTCATTGGGGATGTATGTGCATCTGTCAAACGTACGTTTGTTACGCTTCTTCGCTTCTCGTCATGAAACCCATTTAATACACCATTAATATTTTGGACTCAGCCCACCGCCTATTATCACATTAGGGCATTTGTCTCTCGATTAAAGGAATGCAATTTTTAATTCCAATCCAGACCGTTCAAGAGGTCAATCCGTATCAAGTACCGAAGGCAGAGAAAGGGATCATCACAAGAAACTTGAAACAGTGATCCTTATAATACTCGGTAAATGGATAATATCGCGCAGAGTAGACGATTCTAAACCAGTAGAAAAATATTGCAGTCTCAACGTTCTTCATGTACTGCTCCTTAAAATAGGAAGAAATTTATTTCGACGGAGCTCAAAGGTCGGTGACTCCTTCCATCTAAGAGAACAGACCACGTCATGAAGATCAAAATACAGAGTTACATAATGCCAGACGTGAAGGGTTATGAGGGCTAAGCTCTCAAGATCTCAAGGTTTAGTACGATTACCGCAAGGTGCGTTGTAAAATATTCGGTTGGCCCCGGGCCGTGAACAGGTGACAAGACGTTTTGAAACATAACCCCACTCACTCAGGCTTTTGTTCAGTTTTCAAATACACCACTTGGTCCATCAACAGTGTTTCTCGACCGCAGCTTTAAACAGCGACGAATTTAACCCGCCACCCCGGGTACCCATTTGAATACGTTTAACGATAGGTATGAAGACTCACGATAATGAAGGCCCATTTTCAACAAATTTTCGAAGGTGTTTGGCGCGAAGTTGCACCGTAGAGGATCATATGCGTAATATCTATCAGAATACCGAGCATTCAAACAGATAACACTCGGAGATTGTACATTGTTTTCGACTATATCTTGACTAGATGCAGGGCGCCGAGCGAAAACCGTGACTCCATGCTATGGACGAATCAGAAATTCCTTCTGGTATATGAGGTTGAATTTGATCATGAAGTGGTGGCAATTTTGACAACGGGGAACCGTAATTCCTTGTCGTTTTTGATCGCCATGGTCAATGCTGATCCGTTTGAGTTGTATATAGAAAACACATGGCTCAGCCATTGCAGTAGCTGGGGCCAGGGCCGTTGATGGCAATGAGGTAGGTAATACGCATGAATTGAATTTTTAGGTCGTTCGCAACCTTGAAGTTAACCATGTCGTTCTCTTACTTTCCAACAGACATCTACTTAATTATATCGAGAGATCCCTTCGATCTCTCGACCGTCATACCCATTAGCCGTTTTATCAAGCTTCGAAGGCCCAACGGCTGACATGGTTCTACCCTCTTGCTAGTGTCTGCAATATATGAGTTCATCCTACGCCCTGGACAGAAGTGACGTTACCCGCTGCATCGCAGCTTATCATACTCACAAATGTAAGCGGCAACGACGGATTGCATCCCTAGGTCCTAACTTCGGTTCAATGATTATGTTCGCCAGAAATACTCTCTTGAAGATGTTATATCGGTATCGAAAGACGCACGGCCGTATTCCTCGTCGCCTGCCACCTTAACTTGATATTATCCACGTCAACCATGTCCTTTCCTCGATGGGGGAGTTGACTAAGGGATGCGCAACACACATGTGTAGTCTGCGTGGGCCGTTGATGTGATGGAACTCTCCATCGCGTCTCAGGCCTATCACAAAGCGGCTGTCAGTACACGAACCGAAACTATATAGGGCTTGTTTTTTTAGTGGTGTCATCGGTAACTGTGCTGAATCTGGGCGCCACTTGATCGATATCCGAGTCAATAATGCTTGTTGCGTGAGACGCTCTCATTATTGATTCTTGACTTTAGAGCATTGATTCCCCCAACCTATGAAAATGAGCAGGGTCGCCGGAATTTTTGGACGTGAGTCAATGTAATTCTATGTCAATTTGGTATTGTGCTTGGTAGTTTTCTATCCACCGGCTATATAGGCCCCAACCCGACTCGAGTTTGTCCGATTAAATCCCTATCATTGATTACCAGCCGAAATACTTTTGCAGATTGCCCCATCACGGTTATTCCGGCTCGCATGTCATGAATCTATGATCGGATATTCAGCTACCACAGATTGATGTTTCTATTTGCCTTCGTTTCTGTTTCTGATATACTCTGATGGTACGTACATTTGTTTCTCAACATGTCCATTGATTCCCTGCTTCATACACAATTTACCTCGTGTCTACACTGCATGTCTGCTGACTCGACCATGCTGTGAGGCATTTATCCCAGTTCATACACAGATAGATCCGATAATCACTTGCAATTTCCCATTCATCCGTCTGGATATACGGTGTATATACTAATGCGATCAACATGTGTTCGAGTGCAATATCAGAAATAACAAATCATTTAAATGAGTCAACCTGATCGGGATTCGATAACAAATTAGTAATCGTGGGATTTTTCTGTCACCGCCCACTAGTGGAGGTTGCGGGATCTGCTCTGCTATAGCCCTTTGACTACTCTTGACAAACACTGCGATTGAGTGGTTTGTGAGGCGAACGACTCTGAACAGCGAGTCATTAATTATTGGCTTACTCCGATCGATCAAAACCGATCACATTCACATTTCACAACATGAACGACATGCCTCCAGCAGTCGAGAGGCCATTCACTCCTCCGGGCTGGGGCGGTAGTACCGCCAACGGCTGGGGTAGAAGCCTTTCACCGGGGCCATGGGATCGGGACACATCGGCAAACGCATGGGGAGCAAACACAGCCGGAGGAGACTGGGGAGACTGGGGTGCAAATGCTGGTACTAATGGTTGGGCATCAGGTGCAGCAGCAGCGCCAAATGCGAATGCATGGGATGGTGCGGCGGCGACGGGTGGAGGTTGGGGTGATTCTTCAGGGGGCTGGAACACAAATGGCGCAGCGGCGGGTGGATGGGGAGTAGGTAATGCTGCTGGTAGTTCATCCGCAACTATCATCCCGCCACCCCCCGGGGCTTCTTATGCGACCGGTACTGGCCAGCGGGGGAAAGGACAGACCCACGAGCGAGAGAATTCGTGGAATCGGTACGCATCAGGTACGTAATATGTTTTGATTACGGTCTTGATTCAAACGTGCTGAATTGCGTTGGCTGACATGTTTGATAAGGGTACCCGGATGATCGTGGTCGTATGAATTCGACAGCTAGCAGGCCTCCCGTGCATGATTCTTCGTTCTCTTCGAACGCAGCAGCATATTCATACCCTTATCAACCCTCTCAGGCATTGGCAACACAAGGAACACACCCCAGTCGATTCGACGCCTCTCACTACGCCTCTCTTCGCCACCAAACGCTGTCAGATCCCCTGGACGTAGCGTACATGCAGCCATCATGGGCGACGACCATAGGGGCCTCTCCTTTTTCCCAACAATCCTCCTCGAATGACTCAATGGCGTTGATACGCCGTCCTAGCTTACCGATGGTAGTGACCCGTCCGAACGTTCCATTTAACTACAGCCCTGCATCCTCTCTTGGGAGGAGTCCTAGTGGAACAGGGTATGGCGGATTGCCCGATCGGCCCAGTGAATGGAGGAAGGGGTTTTCTATGAGGTCTGGATTGGCTTCGATATTGCCTCGACCACGACAACAAAGGTCCCTCTCATATGGCGGTAAGTTTATTCTCACCGAGCATCTTGCTCAACACTGATAATTCCTTGATCCCCGCTAGATTCCTCCAACCAGCAACGCACAGATCTCCACCCATTCCTTCACTTTACTTTCAATGATCCACCAGTCTCATACGACCTACGTTTTCCAATACACACCATCTCTTTCCGTGACGTACTGCGTGATATTGTAGATTCCGACCTAAGACACCGTCTCGCCTGTGAACCTCCTTTGCCATACATGCGCCTAATCCATCCGCGTTTACCGTGGTACATCGACGTCCATTCCTCGAATGCTACCGGTGTCGACCTAGGAGACCTCTTCCAAGCAATCTGGAATTGCCTGCGATGTCCGATCCAGACGGCCGATTTCTGGAATGACGAGCTGACGGATCACGATCGAGAGAAGATCAGTCGTGCATGGAGGGCAAGGTGTAATGGAGATGCGCTTGAGAGGTCAGGTGGTGTACGGAGAGTTGATTTCTTGAGGAGACACGTCGTTTTTGAGGGCCTCGTGAAGGGGAGGAATGGGACATGGGAGATGAAGACGAGGAAGGCGAAGTATTCGGATTGAACGATCATCTTGTGTTTACTGGTCATATTGCCATTGTACGCGCAACGGACTTCTATGGTACCTAACCCTATATAATCATCTGTATCTTGATTTGTCTCTTGGTTTATCGAATACCATTATTTTTCGTGTTTGGTATAAATACCTGTCTTTCGCAAGGCCTTTCGTATGCGGGGATTATATGCGAAGCTGAATTTGTAATACTGTGTATCTCGATCGACTATACTGTAGGGTTTCAATCAATTCGTCGGTCACGCGTCACGGAGGGTACCTGACGTGCCGAAATTTGGCCCTTGTCACGGGTCACAGAGAGGTCCTGATGAAAGGTCTGAACGTGACACTTGACCATATATAGTATTTTTTGGCTTTTGTGCCCATATAATATTGATATATACCTAATTTTCGCCCTGGTGGCTTATTACCACCACTAATTTCGCTAGAAATATCGATAAAATGGCTCAAAAATCAGCCACACTTGATGAATTTTTGCGCTTGTCATGATGCTCTAGGTAAGGTGACGAACCACAAATTTTGTCAGGCGTGTCACGGTCACGGAGGGGTGTCGATTTGATCGAAACCCTACAGTATAGTCTATAGAGACTACTGTACCATTTCGACCGGGTGTTCAGTCACTGGTCACAAGCGACCTTGAACTGAACACCAGATACGTTTTGTCACGGGTCACAAGACCCATTGAACAGCATGTCAAAGAAATCACTGAAATTTACCGAAAATATTTATTACAATAGTTTTGGCATTATTTAATTAAAATTCGGGGATGGATATTGTTCTTACATGGACGGTTTTAGATGTTGTTCTGGCACTGTCGGACACGTCGGGTGTTGCTTCCCAAGATGCCTCGAGGCTCCGGATATTAATTTTTTTTCTAAGATTGGTGTTGGAGATCTTCAGCACCCTAGCATTGAACAAGAAGTGTTCAGTGTCACGGGTCACAGCCAGCGCTGAACTGAAGACAAGATACAAGTTCAGCGTAATGCGTCACACCCTCTGAACACCCGGTCGAAATGGTACAGTATAGCAGATGTCGGGCCAAATTCGTGGGCCAAAAGGGGCCGCCTAATAGCCTCTCTTTTAAAATAATGTCCACGGCAGAACTAGTAGTAGGTACGAATTAATTAGGGTGTATCTGCAGCCCGCTCCAGAAGTTTCGGATATCCAGAACTTCTTGAGATCTGTCCAAAAAAATGTCACGTAAGCTTCCAAAAAGGGTATGGCAAGCGCCACAGGCATATTCGTCGACTCGGAAATCGTTTGGCGTCTCATGGTTACACATCACAACTATTGCTGAACTTGACAGAACCCTCAATCAACCTTATAATGTTGTTACATAGTTAGAGAGAGAAAGTCCCAGTACGATGCCTTAAGTAGGTTTGAGGAAGTATGACGTAGAGTCATTAATTCAATAGAGATGCCGGCCATAGTTGCTCCACATCCAAAACGAAGCTTGGCTTATCCAAAAAAAACGTTTTGGAGCGGGCTGCAGATACACCCTAATTACCTTGAATGTTATATTCTCTGTTGCATGACTCAACATTACATAGTCAAAATGCCATCGGTGCTATGTAGCGAGAAGACTGTGATTGAGTCCAGATGCAGCTAGACGCGGCAGCTTGGAGATTGAGAGCATACATGTCACGTGATATTAATTATGATGGACAGATTCCGCGAACGACAACTTGGATGACTTGGTGCTGACGACTATCACGGGTCAATCATCAATAATGGTCGCTCTTGAGACTTGTAGAGAATCGGGATGACACGCTAGCCGACCACTACTTCGCCGGATAATCGAAAGGTGCGCATTCGAATGCGGGATTTGTGCCGAACCTAGTACAAAGATGGCAGTACAATTGTGCGTTTCAACATACCTTTCCGCACTTTCTCATCATGTCTGAATCCCCTGCTGTTGGTGCTGCTGCAGTACGCCCCAAAGACCTTCGGTTTTGGCTTATGCTCTTTGCCCTTTGCATGGCGCTGTTTCTCTCTGCTTTGGAGCTTACCGCGGTGTCAACAGCACTTCCAACTATCACGGCCGACTTGCACGGGGAGGATTTTGTGTGGGTTGGATCTGCTTACGCCCTAGCGTCCTCGGCCATTCTACCAATGACTGGTGGGCTCGCACAGATGTTTGGTCGCAGACCATCATTTCTCGGTTCTATTGGACTTTTTGCCATCGGTAGCGCTGTATGTGGAGCTGCCAGAAACATGAGCATGCTCATTAGTGGGCGTACCGTGCAGGGTCTTGGCGGGGGAGGCATCCTCTCGTCGACCATCATTGTCATTGGTGACATGGTCACGCTTGAAGAACGCGGGTTGTATGCTGGAGGGTTCTTTGGTTTGTAAGTAAAGTCGCATTGTACAGTCAATTTGAAACCTGATGTTACCATCCTTAAATGTAGAACCTGGAGTGTGGCAGCTGCAATTGGGCCTGTTGTTGGAGGGAGTTTGGCCAACATTGGACAGTGGAGGTGGCTGTTTTGTACGCTAATATAAACCTTGCCACTCGTCTCTTGTCCCGCTACTGATCTGGCTATAGACCTCAACCTTCCGTTGTGTGCTTTGTCAGCGGCGTTTGCGATCATACTTTTCAACCTTCCTACGCCCCCTGGCACTTTTCGCGACAAGCTTTCGCAAATGGACTGGATGTAAGAGCGTCTCATTTGTGCGTTGTAATAAAAACAACCTCACCTTTAATTTCAGTGGTAATTTCTTGATTATAACCTCAACTTGCTCAGTAACTATCGCCTTGACTTTCGGAGGCATTAATTTTCCCTGGTCGTCAGCCCATATTCTTTCCCCGCTCGTTATCGGTTTAGTTGGAATCATCCTATTCATTATTTATGAGGCCATTCGGGCGTCATATCCTCTGGTAAGCTTTGCTCATTTGGGCCTACTTTGGCTAGTTGAAAATCAATTTTCATATTTTCCAGGTGCCATTTTCAATACTAGCAAATCGAACGAGCTTCAGTGGGCAAGTACATGTCTTGTCAGAGAAACAGTCATTATAACCAAGCTTGCAGTTACCTTCAAACTTTTCTCTTGCCCGTGACTTCGCTCGCCATGATTTGTGAGCTCTACCCAACTGTTTCTGACCCTTCTCCGATACGTGTCTATGTACCTAGATTTTGTGCCGGTATATTTCCAAGCGTGCAAGGACGCGGATGCCATCTCTTCTGGTGTTCGCACTCTCGGCCTCGCTTCAATTGCACCTGCAGCTATCCTCGGTGGCGTATCCGTTAAGATATGGAAGTGCTACCGCCCACAAATATGGGTAGCATGGGTTCTGCAAATCGTTGGCGCAGCACTTATGACGACAGTGAAGTCAGATACATCTAGTGCTATGACAGTGGGATTCTGCGTGCTCTATGGCGCAGGTGCAGGGTAAGTGCCTTCTGATGGTGCATGAAAGAGCATTGATGCAAATTCTCATAAAATAGCATCAATTACGCCGTATCTGTCTATCCGATCCAGGCTCCTTTACCAATAACCCAAAATGCACTTGCCTTGAGTTTTCTTTCCTTCCTGCGAGCATTTGCTGGTGTAAGTTAACAGCATCATTTCACGATGAGATACTCATCCCATGTCTTCCCCTTAGGTTTGGGGTGTTACCCTCGGGGGTGCTATCCTTCAGAACGAGCTGTTGCGACATCTTCCGCAGGAATTCTTGGCTCAATTCCCGCAGGGTATAGCTATTGCATACTCGGTTATCCCGCAGATACGTGATTTACCACAGCCACTTAAAGACGATGTGCGAGAGGCTTTCGCTGAAAGTCTGAGTGTGGTTTGGAAAGTCGTAGCCGGTGTGTGTGGGGCCGGCTTTGTGTCATCTTTCTTGATGAGAGGTCTACCTCTTCATACCGTCACTGACGAGGCATGGGCCCCAAAACAATAGGTACAGAAGGTAAATTGCTTTCGGAAGATACAAGTTCCACAATAACATACATTTAAATATACATCATCCGAGCTTTATGCTGTGACGAAGCTGCGTCGTGCAATTGGTGAATAGGACTTGCGGACTACGCTAATCCGGATTCTGTAAGGATGGATCTACAGTGTGTGAATCACAAAGTCGGTGTCTCTCCAGCGCCGCAGAGACTGCCGCAAAAGTGTGTCTGTACACCCAGCAGCACTTGGTAAGTCAAAATAGGCAATCCCTCATTTTTTCGGCAATTTACACCAAGAGTCTCAAATTTTGGTCGGGATTTTTTAAAATACATCTGAATCTAAGCGTACTTCAACATCCCTTCTGTTGCTGCTTTGTAATAATGCCCCGCCCATCCCACAAGGCTACAAAAGCCAAACTACAAAGGAATAATGCACAGAACAAATTCATTTCCCCTCAATATGAGTCAGACAATACCTGTGCTTATGGCTCCTCTGAAAATGAAATATGGTCAGATGAATCCATCACAGCTACCTGCAAGCTGTTAGCATACAGCTTCCTGTACAATTTAATTTAATTCAGGTTGGTAATCAAAAAATAAATAGATTATCATTTTACTTTTGGCCACAGGAATTAGTCAAAGATACAATTAGAACAATGAATTATTATTTCAGTTGAACAAAAGAGTACGACATATTTTGATTTTGTTCCCAGGATATAATCTAATTTTGGGTTATGCCTCTGTTTGTGGTAAATAACAATTGTCCGAATTTGATTGCATCAATTGTTTTGACATGCCAAAAAAAGTGTTCACTGTCACACCGGTTGGGCCAAAGTTTTACGGTGGGTAAAACTTTGTTCTAAACGGGTAAGCAGTATTTAAAATATTTACAATGCTTAAAATGCGAAGCAACACTTAAAGTATAAAATCCATCCAAAATGTCAATATCAATTTCAAGTATGGATACACATTTTGGTACAATTTAAATGTTAACCAAAATTTCAAATTTTGATTGGGATAAAATGTAAACCAGTACTTTAAGTACTGATTTGAGTTTAAATATGGTAACTATTTGTAATATTGTTTGTCGTTTTACCGCGGTGAAAACGTGAAGGCTAAACTTTAACTATTCATGTGACCAAAATCAATCGCCCACTCAGACAATAGTCAGGCAATGAGTGGGCAATTGATTTTGACCACGTGAATATTTAAAGTTTAGCATTCACGTTTTCACTGTGGTAGAATGACAAACAATATTACAAATAGTTACCATATTTAAATTCAAATCAGTACTTAAAGTACTGGTTTACATTTTATCCCAATCAAAATTTGAAATTTTGGTTAACATTTAAATTGTACCAAAATGTGTATCCATACTTGAAATGGATATTGACATTTTGGATGGATTTTATACTTTAAGTGTTGCTTCACATTTTAAGCATTGTAAATATTTTAAATACTGCTTACCCATTTAGACCAAAGTTTTACCCACCGTAAAACTTTGGCCCAACCAGTGTGTGTGTTTAGATTATTTCTTGGTGACAAAATGGCTATTAGCCCTTCTTTGGCCATTTTGTCATCAAGAAATAATCTGAACACAGCAAACACTTTTTTGGCATGTCAAAGCAATTGATGCAATCAAATTCGGACAATTGTTATTTACCGCAAACAGAGGCATAACCCAAAATTAGATTATATCCTGAACAAAATCAAAATATGCTGTACTCTTTTGTTCAATTGAAATAATAATTCATTGTTCTAATTGTATCTTTGACTATTTCCTGTGGCCAAAAGTAAAATGATAATCCATTTATTTTCTGTAGCAGTTTTCAAAATTTGTCTGAAGGAAAGAGGGTTTTTTGTCCTTTGTGTAAGTGGTAGTGGCGAGGATAATTACAGATTGAGGAGCAATGTTATCCAGATTTAGATTATATCCTCTGGATAAATTCTGAATATGGTTATTCTTTTGTCTGCCTTGAATAAATAATTCCGGAATCTAATTCTCACTTAGGTTATCTCCAGTAGGCAAAGGTATAATAATAATCTATTTATTTTTCATGGTAGTATTCTAACTCCGTCAAGGCGACAAATGTTGTTATGTCCTAGGTGTATGCAAGCTCTGATGATAATATGACTATTGCTACTAGTGTATGGCACACTTGACATGCTCGGGAATTGGTTGAAGTCGGGTAGTTCTGGTGCGTGATCACTCCTGTAGATAAATCCTGCTTGCCCCATCAGGACCACCATTCATTGTAGCATATGGTACTGACTATCACCTTTATAATTCTGCTATTGTGTGCACAGTCACTATCTCTCTGAGAAATGCTGACCACTATTACAACAACAACATATGAATTGCCCTATGAATTATTTGCAACACCTGGCATTCTCATGCATCTGTTCATCTTTGCCAATGCTACCATTTGGTACAAAATCACCTAACAGTAGAGTGAAGAAATCATCCAACAATAGCATGTGGAATCAGCCTAGATTATATTGATTATCAACCTATTGGCACCAAGCACTGTAAGGTTGAACTTGGACAGAATTTGGACCCTTTTCAACCTAAACTGGTGACCCTCTGGCAGGTTCATTGTCATCCGCAATTGAGGCAATTCAACCTACCTGAGGTTAATTTTCACACTAAGGAAGGTTGACCTGCAGGTTGAACTTCGGCCTCCGTGGCGTTCACAGAGGAAATATTTGAAATTGTGAAAACAACCATATACAGGTAGTCAAAGATGATGGGATGAACTACCGCGGGGAGATAACTGTCCTGCACAATCAACGCTGCCGCTAGCATATGTAGTTGTAACATATACTTATCAATGAGTCAACACAAGGGGATAGGAAATTGGTTACGGACGTACCCTTGTTGTGTTGTAGCCAGACAGATAAACACATTTTTCCATTAATGAGCACTTTGTTGCCTCTGATTCTTCGTCACAATGCCATACCTTGGCACTCGCAAAAAGCAAGAATAAAGAATTGGTGCACGCAATTATATCACATAATGTGATGTAGGGTGAAGGTAATGAATGATAGACTTGCGTGGGGGTATCTATATATCTCTAAAGTGACAAGTGACAGGTGGGTAAAGATGAGGTCCTCTGAGACCTGACTTGGAAAGTATAGTAGTGTATATGATCTATTCGCGATCTGGATGAAGATACCAACTCAAAGCGCAGATTTGAATCCAAAATACCAGTTGTGAAGATGATAGCATAGGGTGTTGGCTGAATTACCTGCTTCTCCAAGTTAGGTCCACAGCGGCATTGGTGGAAGGAGGTATATCCACCCCTTGGCGTTCGGGGAATGCGAACTTAAAGGGGGAAAGACGCATCCACAGAACAGCAGCTGTGAAGATGTCATAGATGTAGGTGAATTTCTAGGTGTGGATGAAAACGAACCATGCCAACCCGTAATGCATATTTCCACCACCACCCAATGCCATCACCTCTAAGTACATCTTTAACTGATGAGCTTCTCATGCATTGTTGAGCCCACCAAGGTGTGGCTATGTTGCCCATCAGCGTTTGTGATGTGGACAAATGCGAAGAGACAGCTGAGCTGCAGAAATTTAGTTTGTTGTTGCTGGGGGGGGGGGGGCAGTATTTGGTGGGGCTTGTTGTTAAAGGACAGCGTACAGTTGTATTCAAGTGGTCTGCCATGACAGTGACATGATACTCCCCATTAATGATCACGTGAATCTGGAACCTGACGTATCAGCATCCCCCTAGCAAAATGGAATGAACAATTGATTACATCTTTGTTGGCTAGTAGATACATTGTGGGATGTAATGTGGACTCATGAGTTGCATGCGGAAGGGCTGGAATGGAGGGAGACTCGTGTGTGATTTGCGTGATCGGTGAAATCGATATTTGTGCAGGTATGAGGGTGTGGTTAGTTGGTAGGTTGTCACTGTCTGTACCACCGGAGTGTACCTATACATCTGTGATTGCTGATGATGGTATGCCATTTTACATCAACTAAACGCCAAGACACATGTAGGCACAGACCCTTCCACGTTGCGTTAAAATCACGAGCGAATAGCGAGACGGAGGTAAACACTATCAGGTGGCTCTCACAGTTTTATGGATGGTGAAGATATGGTGCACTGTGGGTCCAGAGAATATTGCATAGTAATTTGTGATTTAAAGCTATAATGTAGTTGGTAGTGTCGCGGCGCAGTTAGCTGATACACTTTCCGGATCTACCACTATGAACTTCATACATTTACTCATAGGAATGCTAAGCGATCGAGATGTGAGCATCTGGTAGATTTTTATGGAAGCTTGTTGGCACTCTCAGAAAGGACAACTATGTCTTTGATCCTTGGTGCAATGCTTTATATCACTTAGATGCTAAAGTGACCTGATCATGGATATCTGTGCGAAAGTAAGAGCATGAAATTTGTGTGAAATTGAATAGGAGATGGAAGCTGTAATGCACTGTGGTGGTCTTGGTACACAATTGATGCATAAGCATATAGCAAGACCCGGGCACCATTGGTATTTGATTGGTAGCTGGAAACAGTGACGTGATGCAAGATGGGCGCCTATGTAGAGAGGTTCGGCTCCAATATGCCCATTTGGGCTTTCATTGATAAAAATAGCTACTGCCAGGTTCAATTGCGTGCACGACCGTGTATCGACTCTATGTTCCAACATCGAGACTATGCTTTAGCATTTCCTCCAGTGTACCTGAACCTCAATGGCATCTCTGTAAGTGTGGTTATGAACTTTATATATAAGAGATCCGCTCATGTTGCCTAAGCAACAATGAAAGATCAACTCAGATAGTGGTGACAAGTGAGCAGGCATGTACATCAATGCCCATCGGGACACTGATTGTCACATTGGCAGTTGTCCAAGCCAGTGGGCTCCCATCCCCCACCTTCTGGTCAAAAGCGTTCAGGCCAAAGGCCTATGTGGAAACTATTGTCAGAGGCATACACTGCCGCGCACAAAGTGTCAAACAGGAAAGAAGAGCTACACACGGTGGGACTTCAAAATTGATTTGTAAGCCTCCATCTATAGTGTAACATCCAACTTATGAATCTTCATAGCTCAATCTCATGCCACTCATCGAAAATTACCTTCCATGTATTGCACAATACGGATAGGTGCCTTGGCAGATGTGATATCGATGTGGAAGAGCTACTAGAATGTCGGAGCCAGCAAGTCAATGGTGGCAAGTGTCGCCATTTTGTTAGTAAATCTTAATATGACTGACACCTAAACAATTTAGATGTTGTTCTGTCCTTGGCTGACGAGAGAGGCAATCCCAGCACTGGCCAATTAACCATCTGAATCAAGCAACAATCCATGTTCAACATTGCTGGTAATAGCATGGAGCACGCCTGAATGGCAGCACAAAAACTGTCATCTCTGCCTGTTGTCAATGTGGCTGATGGTGTTACCAATCATACCAACACCATTTTGAATCAAATGAGTCTTGTAACGTCTTTGAGCTCTTTGCTGGACAAAGTCGGAATCCTAGTCAAAATTGGAGATGAAGTCGCCAAGGTTTGCCTTTGCTATCTTTGTGCTTGTCGTACCATCCTAATATACTTGTAGATCCATCCTTATGTCAATTTTGCCTGGCAAGTACTCTCCGTGGGATTTAAGGTAGGTTTTATTTGATCCTGGCAACACTTAATTCACCGTTATCCTTTTACTAGGTAGTCCAAGCGCAACAACACCGAGACGAGAATATCTTGAAACTTGTGACCACAATGGAGGATACCTATTCATTTGTAGCATCTACAAACAAACTGAAGAATCAGTCTATTCTTCAAGATATTGTCAACCAAATTTTGAATCAGACGATACAATGTGGTTATTTCATCCAGCAGTATGCACAATGAGATTTTGGAGGTAAGTGGCAGCTTTATAAGTTGTGTGACGAAGAATTTATATAATATTGAGCAGGGAGGGCAATCACGCAGGCTGTCTCTAGCGTGGAAGACCAGATAGCTGCATACTGTGCCGCATTTAATAGTCTTAAGCAGAATTTTGATTCAAGAGTGAACATTTATACAGCCTTGGTTCTGTCTCAAACTATGGCCACTATCGACGCTATTAGTGCATAATCGATGATTTTAAGCTACCAGGTATCCGCTAATCATCTGCACACAGGACGTGATCAATTGTTGTGGACTCTCAAATGGGTGGAAATGCAGGAAGGTACTTGCCCAACCTGCCTTGACGGCACTCGATTGGATGTCATCAAGTTTATGATGGACTGGATTTCAGATGAATCGAATGATCGGAAGAGAGTTCTGTGGCTCAATGGTTTGGCGGGGTCGGGGAAGAGTACACTTTCGACTACCATTGCCTTGATGATGCGGGACCTTCATCTGCTAGGTGCATTTTTTTTCTTCGACTGTGATGTTCCAGAGAAGAATGCTCAGACTTTGATCAGGACACTGGCATATCAGCTTGCTGTGTTTGATGTCAGCATTGGTGCGGAAATATCGCAGATTGTAGAAAATATTCCATGGATTGCAGAAATGCCCCTGGCCTTTCAATTCACAATTCTTCTGTCAGCACAGGCCCTAGAAGCGGTGGAATGGTCTGGTGGTCCTGTCGTCATGGTCATCGATAGCTTGGATGAGTGCGGGAGCAAAACAGATTGCGAGGTCTTGATGCAGGCTCTGTCGAAAGGCTTCTCAAATCTTCCTTCCTTCATGTGAGTCATTGTAGTCAGCCGGCCAGAAACTGACATTGAAGATACACTCACATCACAAAAAGCAGTGCACTCATATCACCTTGACATCAATTCTGCAGCCACTCAAGAGGATATATCAAAATTCTTATGACATCGGTTCTCTGAGATATGTGAGAAGAAGAAATATTCTCAATTGAGTGCCGATTGGCCCAGGGGCAACAAAATCAGGTCTCCGACCAACAGCACAGGTGGGCTATTTGTATGGGCATCAACTGCCTGTTTATACATCCAGAGCTATAAGCCTGATGAATGGCTCAATGAGCTGATTACACAACAGTCCGAGGTTGATTCCTCTGGGTCATTTGTACAGCTAGATATATTGTACAAGACTGGCCTACAATCAGCAGGTTTTTGGGACAATGATTCGTTCCGTACAGATTGTTGCAACATCTTAGGTGCCATCCTGTGCGCAAGAATTCCCCTTTCTCATTCTATGATAGATTCCTTCCTTGCATTACCTCATTCTGGGCCATCCCTTGAGGAAATCTCTCGTTTAGGATGTGTTCTCCGCATCAGCGAAACAGAAGGAATCCATACCCTACACCCTTCATTCCATGACTATCTTTCTAGATGCTGTAGCGGTGAGCCTTGGTCCATCGATCTCGAGCTGCATAACAAAAGACTCACTTGTCATTGCATTCAATTCCTGGACAATACACTGCGTGAGAATATCTGTGGACTGACACTCCCACATCCCATCCAGAATGAAAGCCCATCTGAAGCCATCTCCTATGCGTGCAAGTTCTGGGCAGAACATATCTGCCTGATCACGCATGCCACAGATGATATTGGGGATCTGATATATGAATTCTTGTGCCGACATCTCCTGCATTGGATGGAGGTATTGGCACTGTTAAAGCACCATGGCAACACAATTTGATCACTTCAAAACCTTCTTGATTGGCTTCAGGTTTGCTGTCCAACCCAGTTATTAGAAGTTTGGAACTAACCTTTTGTCATCTAGAAATCATCACCAACACACATGGATCTCCACCAGCTCATGTGTGATGCTCACCGGTTCGTGCAGTACTTTGTGAATACCATTGAAAAACATCCATTATTGCTTTATATAAGTGCACTGCCATTGGCACCAACCAATACGAGCGTCTATGAGAAGTTTTATCATAAAGGGCTGCCTAAAGTTGTTTGTGGTGTGGAGAAGATGTGGCCTCGGCTGTTACAGCTCTTCCAAGGCCACGATGAAGCCGTTTCTTCTGTTGCATTCTCACCTGACGGATCCAAAATCGTCTCCGGGTCTTGGGACAAGACCATTCAAATTTGGGATGCAAGCACAGGAGTCGAGATGCTGCCACCACTGCAAGGTCATGATCATTACACTTCTTCTGTTGCAATCTTGCCTGATGGATCCAAAATTGTCTCTGGGTCTTATGACATGACCATTCAAATTTGGGATGTGAGCACAGGTGTCGAAATGCTGCTGCCGCTGCAAGGCCACCATGACGATATTCCTTCTGTTGCATTCTCGCCCGATGGATCCAAAATCATCTTTGAGTCCAACGACGGGACTATTCACATTTGGGATGTGAGTACAGGGGTCGAATTTCTCTCATCACGGCCAAAAGCTGATGATGATGTACTAAACTCTGCACCAGACTGTCGAATCATTTCCTTGGATGAGGGGTGGTTTACAGATTTAAATGCTGGTCGTTGTCTGGGCAGGCTCCCTGTTGGTAATTCATATTATTGTTGGCACACTTGTGGGTCTGTTTGTATTGGATGGACGAGAGAGAACACCCCTGTAATACTTCATTTTCCTTAGGCTTTTGTTGCTTGCAGAGACATTGTTGTCCTACACTGTGTTTTACTATGTTTTCTATGTCAATATGGATTGCAGCATTTTAGATGAATACATGGTTCATTGAATATTAGGATATAAAATGTGCCAGTAAATGTCATCTGTGTAATATACGAAAAATTAGGATATGAAACAACATACTTAACATAATTTGAGATCTTAGCAAACTGCATATTGAAATTGGGTATAGCTAGCTGATATACATTTCTGGGATCTACAATGAGCTTCATACGTATACCCATAGGGATGTTGAGCGATGGAGTGGAAGCTTGTCAGGGGTTTGGAACCCTGACAAGAAACACTCAAGAGGAATAAGATGTGAGACTCACTGAGAACGAGGAGAATTTGAGATGAAGATGTATGTGAAAGCAAGCTGAGATACAAGAACAAGATAGTAGTAACAGTCTAAGTTCTAAAGAGTCCAGATTGTCTTGCAGTCTCTGAATGAGGTAATCAGTGGCTGACGGGTAAGCCCAGGCTTACACCCCTCCAATAACTAAATCAAAGACACAGTTAGAGGTAGAAAAAGTACAAGCAAACTAAAGTAAATTCAGCAACAACATGGATCATTGCAGGTGCATCAAAACCTTGGGGGAAAAATTATTTCAAAACCTGGGAGGGAAAAGCTACCTCGAGTCTGGCCCATCACCACCATTCTAATACCACATGTCAAGTGCTTCACAATCAGATAGTTCAGATAATGCAATCCACTGGTCGTGTTGGGGCCCATATCCATGGACCATGCCAACAGACAAGGAATTGCAACCATGTCTGCGCCGATGTGAGTCGATCACTTGCTCTACAAGATATTCTTCCATTCTGTCGGGTGAGGATAGGTCTGGGTTGTGTCAGTTCATGTGATGGGAAAAGCACTGCATCATTAGGGAGGTGACACTTGAGTTCAGAGGCATGAAAGGTTGGATATTGGATTGTTGGTATGTCGAGTGTGTAGGTTGAGGCTTCTGGGTGTGTGCCCATTATATGATATGGTCCGTCCCAGCAAGGGAAAAATTTTGTGGTATGTTTCTCACCCTTCTTCTTATATTCATGTCATCTGTTCATAGTAGCCAACATCATGAGATCATTTATATTAAATTGTGGGTCTGGTCCATGTGTTTGTGAGGTATGGTGTATCTGTGTAATTTTCACCAGTAACAAATTGTCGTGTGCTTGAGCGACATCATCATTTAATCTATCAATTAGCATGGTGGCAGTTTGACCAGCATCATACAGTTCCACAGGTAACTTGTTGGGGATAATAGGCGGAATCACCCATGGGGACCGTCTGAGGTGCAGTTGAAAACCCGAAAAACCTGTGGATGCATTAACAGAATTCATAATCTGGAAATGGATCCTTGGCAACACACTGTCAACTTACAAACCTCTTACCCATATTCAAGGGTACATTAGTCCCAAACGTGCAGACTATTTCATCTGGGAGCTTGGAGCTTTCAAGGAGGGTTCAAAAGTAATTTTAGGTGATAATTTGGTTTTAGCAAGGATTACTGGAGTAGTAGGTGTGGGGCGCAATTTCGTCAAGTTTGGGGTGGAGACGTTAGGAAGTAAATTTTGGGCTAAAACATCTCTCACAGTTTTTTTATGAATTTATGAATTCCATAAATTTTATATAAACTGTAACGGGACAAGACAAAATAGCAAAAAATAAAGCAGGATGGATAGCAAAAAGAAGAATCACTAGAAAGTGGGGGAAAGTTCATAAATGAGAAAATTTGCATAAGGAATGGATTGAAGTCTGTTGGAAAAATAGAAATAAGGAAAAATACTTATTCCCAATCTATGCCTCCAAACATATCGCAAATGACCTTCCCATAATCAACTGACAGTCCTCTCTGTCTCTCCGCATCAAACCTGTCAAAGATCCTGTCCACATCAGCAAAGTCTCTCATCAATTTCAAAAACCTGGGAAAGAAGAAACACTTGAAGCGTTGAGAGCAAGACAGGTGGAAAATGTCTGGAGAAAAAGAAATGATCATCCTTTTTACAGGAATCTCACCTAAAGGAACTTCCTAACGTCTCCACCCCAAACTTGATGAAATTGCGCCCCACACCTACTACTCCAGTAATCCTTGCTAAAACCAAATTATCACCTAAAATTACTTTTGAACCCTCCTTGAAAGCTCCAAGCTCCCAGATGAAATAGTCTGCACGTTTGGGACTAATGTACCCTTGAATATGGGTAAGAGGTTTGTAAGTAAAACTGCTAGAGTTGGTAGCAGGAGGAGCTGGTGGTGATGGTATTTTTTGGGTATACTCGGTGTCTTCGAAAAATGATGAAAGATTTTCACAAGATTGGCAGTCGGGAGCAAATGTAAGAGAGACACGCAGAGTTCCTAGTTGTTTGTGGATAAGAGAATTGAAAATGGAGGGAAGGATGATGTGATGTTTGAAAAGTTTGTATTCAAGAAGAGAAGGAGTGTCAGAGACAGACTCAAGAGAAGGAGTAGAAGACAGGCTCAAAGAGGAAAAAGAATTGATTAAAATGGATGCACCAAAGCTAGATATGGGGAGCAATGCTGTATGATAAGCACAGGAAGAAAACATCCCAATGCTATCAGTGCATCACTAGTGCCATGTGGCCAACCTTCCTCATTTGGAATTCAACTCCTAAGCCACAGTTTACCTGTGCTTACAGTCACAAATTTGTCACAAATCACTTGCTCAGCCTTTTACAAACAAACAAATGAATATGGGTTGTTTCTAAAAATAGCACAAACTCAGTTGCTACCTAATAACCAATCAGACACTCAGGAATTTGATGGATGTATCATACCAACCAATCAGAGGATGAGTTATTTTTGAATATCAGCCAGCCAATCAGGATTGGTTTATTTATAGTTTATATTACTTAATTTGACCAGTAAATCTCAGGTACAGCTATCTGAAACACTTATGGTCACATGATTGGAAAACAGACTCTTGCAGATATAAATAGTTGCATAGCCTTCCTCTAAAAATAGGATAGCTATAATAGTATAAATAGGGTCCATTTTGGAGCCAGACAGTAGTTAACTACTCAGAAATCCCCCAGTAATTAGTCATTAGCTATTAAAGCATCTGGCTTAAAGTTGTTAATTAGTTAGACTTATGTACTGAAATCTGACTTCCACTATCACTGGTTGATAGTGTTCTGCTGCTGAACATTTGCTCTGTGAAATTACTGTCTCTAATCATCTGTTGAACTGTCTCAAAGTCTTACATCTGTTTGAAATCATCTGTCAAATTCTGAAATATCTGTCAGCCTTAATTATATCTCATTCTAGTATAAATCCATCTGAAATATCTGCCGTACAAATCACTGCACACTTCGAATTCTACTTTCCTGTTTCTGTTAGGATCTTTTGTATTATCCTATTTTTGATTACAATTTCTGATTTGGTTATCCTCTATTATTTTAACTGCTATTTGTAAAAATCTTTAAATATCCAATCATAGGTCTGTATACTCCCCTTCGAACACCTAGAAAGACCTGTCGGTATTTGTCTGGACCGGAAATTCTAGAGGTAAGAAATTATCTACCGCAATACAATGTGAACCCAACCCTTTTGGTTCTGACAGACATGATAGCAGAGCAATTGGTTTATGGTTTTATTTGACCGTTCGCTAGAGCCATCCATTTCTGGATGATAGGCACTCAACATCTTCAGTTAACACCAGTCAGTTTTGTTAGTGCCTTCCAGAATTTTGATACAAATAATTTATCACAGTCACAGACAATATTAGCAGGTAATCCATTTTCACAGTACCAGTGGTTGGAGAACACAAGGGCAAGTTCTTCCACATTAATATCCAACCTGGTAGCAATGATACGTATGTTGGAACCAAGGCGATCTGTTATCGACAAGATGCAGTCAACTTTTTGTCCAGTGGTAAAGGACCAACAAAATCCATTGTGATGGAGGTTCCACACAAATCTGGGACAGGCAACAGATGCAGCGGGCCAGGCAGTTTTGTGGTGCGTGACTTGTTTCATAAACAGTCAGGGCATGACAGAATATAGGCTTGTTCCAAGTTGTGCCTTATGTTCGGCCAATAGTATGAGTCTTGCAAGGATGCGTACAAATTATCAGCACTGAAATGGCCGAGTGTGTCATGTGTGAGATGAAACAAGGTTTCACAAAGTGTTGTCACTTGTGGAATGAGAAGGTGGTCGCCAATATACCACAATCCATTTGATTGTGTCCATCCACCCATTGATGAGGACGCGGCACGTTTGCAAAATTTGTCTTCCAGGTAGCCAGCTTTTATCATATTTAATATTTCAGCATCAGTTGTCACAGATAAGACAGCATTGACAGAGTTTGTTGCTGGGGAGTTATTTTGCTCATCCAGGAAACAATTTGGAGGCAGATGGGACAGGGCATCAGCAACTGTATTATCCTCACCATGGATGTAAGTGATTGTCATGTCATATTGCAACAAAAACTCTTGCCAATGCAGCTGTCGGCAAGATAAATCCTTTTGCACATCAAAGTTTTCCAGGGTGTGGTGGTCGGTGTATACATAAAAGTGAGTGCCCAGTAAGTTTGAACACCATTTCTTTAACACCCGAATTACAACCAGGAGTTCCTTTTTGTGCATGGGATAGCTTTTCTCAGCATCCTTCAATTGCATTGAGTCAAAGGCGATGGGATGAGCAGTCTCCTATGTCAATCTGAAACCAAGAGTTCTGCCTGTGCGCCAATCACTGGCATCACATGTCACGAAAATCTTGTTGTTGCTCAGATTTTTGTGATCAATTGTTGTCAAACAGTCAGCACTAATGACGAGAGCTTTTATTGCATTGAAGGCAATTTGGTGCACAGAAGTCCAAGTGGGGAAAGTTTTTCAGCATTCTTTAGTTGTCAGCAGGATCAGCCACATAGGTATGGTCAGCCAGTTTTGGAAGGAACACTGAAACATATTGAACCAGACCTAAAAATGCACAGATGTCGGTCAACAATTTCGGTTGTGGCCATTTTGGAATTTGGTCAATTTTGGATGAATTGGGTTGAATTTCACATTTGGAGATATGATGCCCTATGGTGCAGTTCACTTAGTCACTGCTACATTTGTATAGTGGCTGTGCAGCACAGCCACAACGGCCAATTTGAGGTCGCTGTTGATTTGTTTTTCAAAATGACCCAATTAATTTTTTTGGTCTTGTGGGACCTTTCTAAACAATGTATATTGATTATCCAATGGTCAAAAAAGGCTCCCCCTGTTGATGTGCAAGCTCTATTAAGAGTTCTGTGGTGGAAGTGGTAGATTTAAGCGCCGTCTTGGAGGTTGTATACCTGCTAAATATAGTAGATGGCTCCCATGGTCAAATTGACAGTCGGTCAAAATTAATAACTCAGTCAATTTTTGAGCTATTAAAATTCTGTCTTGTAGAGTTGTTTCTATCACTAAATAGAGCATTTTCACAAGAGGGATAAGAAATGCCGGCAAAACTGCCCTTCCTATTTTGGCTATACAAAAGTGGTGGTGACTAAGTGAACTGCGCCATAGGAAATCAACCTCTTGTTGAAAGAATTTACATTTGTTACGAGTCCTTAAATGCTAATTTAAGACTTGTTCTTTCAACCTGAGTTTCTAAATGAAATCCTAATCCCTAAGATTTGCATTGTATACCATGGGACAGTTGTTTTGTAGTGAGTATAAGTAAAAAGTGAAGTTTCAGATATAAAAGGAAATTGCAGCAACTCTTGAAATGCCATGGCCGAAGAGCGAGACTCAGAGATTGTATTTTCTCCAAATAAGAAGGTCAAATTATGTACATTGGTATGAGGAGTACATATTTAAATTACTACGATTTTAGGAGGTCTGTAGGAGGTGCTATGAATGTGTCAACAGCCTTTTTTAGCTATTTTCAATGTATTCGCCACTTAGCAAAACTAAATGATTCCAATTGCTATAGATAAAATTATAATGGCCTTCATATATCTATTTTTAGTACATATTAATATTCCGAGGGATTTTATAAATTTGTACAGGGTGCTGTGAGGCAGACAAAAGTATCCGGAATTAAATCTGCTTATGTCCAAAAGCAATCAACACATTTTCCAGTTGTTCTGTTGCTCATCCCTCAACCACAACACAACTCAAATATGCAGGGCCAGTCCCTGGCCTACCTGAGTGGATTAGGGAGGAGGTTGGAGGGTTAGAGGGGGGGTTTAGGAGTGAGAAAGGAATGGGAAAAGGAGAGGGGAGAGAAGGTAACAAGGTGAGCAAACCCAGCTCCCCTGCTGCTTACCAGCCCAATAACCACCCCCACCCCCCACAGTTGCACTTTCCCAACCCCACCCAGATCCCCTCTACTGGCAACAGAGGCTTTCTGCATTCAGTTGGTGAAAACCGAGCTCCAGTGGCTCGGTTTTGCCTTTTGGCTCCAACCAGCCCCCCCCCCTCGCGCACTGCTTGATTGCGAGGCCCAGGACCTGAACCTCGGCTTAGCACTCCCCAATCAACCCCCCACCACTCAAATCCGAGCCCCCCATGGGTCGTTCGTGAAAACTGAGCCCCCACAACTTGGTTTTCGACTTTTACCCCAAAACATCCCCCCCCCTCACCCACAAGTCAGGAGATCAGCCCCACCACCTCAACCCCAGCTTACCCCACCCCAATTGGGTCCCCTCTAGCCAAATCCAAGCCCCCCTGCAGGTCATTCGCGAAAACTGAGCTCCCACAGCTTGGTTTTCAAGTTTTAGGCCCAAATACTCCCCCCTCGCAAGTGAGTCAATTGAGCAGCCCCACCACCTCGACTCCAGCTTATCCCACCCCAATTAGGTCCCCTCTACCCAAATCCGAGCCCCCCCCGCAGGTTGTTTGTGAAAACCGAGCCCCCACAGCTCAGTTTTTGAGTTTTAGCCTAAAATGCCCCCCCCTCGCGAGTGAGTCAATTGAGCAGCCCCACCACCTCAACCCCAGCTTACCCCACCCCAACTAGGTGCCCTCTACTCAAATACGAGCCCCCCCACAGGTTGTTTGCCAAAACCGAGCCCCAGTGGCGAGAGCATTCAGTCAAATATACGGACTTATTCTGTGATAATGAAGTTGACAAACACCCAATGTTCTCGGCCAGCAGACATTCAGCGGATTGACACCTGAGTATTGGCTTGCGGACGCTCTCCGGTGAGCTCATTCAGAGTTGAGTATTCAACTATGGATACTCTTGGGTGAGCTCATTGATGCCTGAGTATTCAGCTGTGGATACTCTTGGGTAAAGTCATTGATACCTGAGTATTCAGCTGTGGACACTCTTGGGTGAGCTCATGGACACCTGAGTATTAAGCTACAGACACTCTTCAGTGAGCTCATTCCAAGTTGAGTATTCAACTATGGACACTCTCAGGTGAGCTCATGGACAGCTGAGTATTGAGCTACGGACACTCTCTGGTGAGCTCATGGACAGCTGAGTATTGGGGTATGGACATTCTCCGGTGGGCTCATTGACACCTGAGTATTGAGGTATGGACACTCTCAGGTGATCTCATCGACAGCTGAGTATTGAGCTATGGGCACTCTCCGGTGGGCTCAATGAGAGTTGAGTATTCAACTATGGACACTCTCGAGTGAGCTCATTCACACCTGAGTATTGAGCTATGGACACTCTCCGGTGGGCTCATTGAGAGTTGAGTAATCAACTATGGACACTCATGGGTGAGCTCATGGACACCTGAGTATTGAGCTGTGGACACTCTTCAGTGGGCTCATTGAGAGTTGAGCATTCAACTTTGGACTCTCTTGGGTGAGCTCATGGACACTTGAGTATTTAATTATGTATACTCTCAGGTAAGCTCATGGACACCTGAGTATTGAACTACAAACACTCTCCGGTGAGCCCATTGATACCTGAGTATTGAGCTGTGGACACTCCCCAGTGAGCTCATTCATACTTGAGTATTTAACCATGGACACTGTCCGGTGAGTTCATTGACACCTGAGTATTCATCTCTGGCCACTATCCGGTGATCTTTTTCAGAGTTGAGTATTCAACCATTCACACCATATGACCAAATGGACACCTTAGTATTCAACCAGGACACTCTACCCTCTTATGAAATGCAACATTCCCAGTTTGACTCTGGATAATCTCAGGTGAGCTATCAACTCTGGATACTACACCCTCTTACCAAATGCAACATTCCGAGTTGTGCTCTGTTGAGCTAATGACTTTTAGTCTGATTACAATACCTCTATTTGATATCATCTCTACTACATTTATACATCAAACTCCAAATCCCGTATTTCCTGTTTGAACCTTGTCATCCCAACCTCTGCAAATCTTCCCCAAAGTGCAGCCTGCTTAGCAGCATAGACCATCAGTCCGGTGGCACCCTCTCTGTCATTATCCACCCTTTTTCTTCTACCTTCCCATTCCCGCTGGCAGTATTTGAAATACCTCACAGTCCATACCATTTCATGCTTCATCAGATTATGCTCCTCTTCCCATCTTCTGAATTATTAACCCAATAGACTGCATTTTCCTCAGCGATCTGGATACCAATAGATCATATTGTTTGCTTACATTCCTTTAACCTCAGGTTTATTTATGCATCTTCTGATGCAGGGTCTCCTCCCAGCCTCCAAAACCAAGCCAGCGTGCTGGATTGTTGTCCCACTCGATTCTCCTCTGTCACATCACCAGCCATTTTCATATTTTCCCTTGTAATGTCCTTCAATGTTTCAAGGTATTCCCCATCAACATCTAACTGCATCAACGCTTGCCATGCATGATCATATACCCGCTTGTATCTCTGGGCATCCGCATCCTGCTTGTTGACATCCTTCCATGCCCTCAATGTGGTTCTCTGACTCTGGGCATTACGCACATTTGTCTGGAACAGTAATGACTTCTCTCCAAGGGCAAGCCGCAACCCCTCTGGTGCATCATTTATCTGACCCCATCGTAGCTGGGCTTCTTGGTCAATGATCCCAGTAATCCCCAGATGTTACATCTCTCCAGGTGCCAGGGCAGATGGTAGAGTCACTTGGCTTTCCTCCAAATGAACCATGACCTGCTCTATCTCGTCTTCATCACTATCAGACCAATCACTGGATTCCACATCATCCCCTACTTTCCTGGTGCCCGTTGACCATTGAGTGTCATCGTCCAACATAAGAAATCCCGACCGCTTCCGTTCAAATGTAGAGATTCTCACAGCCAGACAATTCTGGTGTTCCAATAGATCACGTTTCTGAGAGGCGGACAGTTTGCAACCAAGAGATTTTACATGCTTTTGAAGGCTATGCCTTATTCTTTTCATCAGTTCCATAGGTCATCCGGACAGAATAATGTGACCCACTGGGATTTCTCAATATTGAACCCCTCCATCAGCCATGATACACTTCCAGAAATCTTTCCAGGGGCAACCTCCTTTTCTGCCAATTCCAATCGGATATCTGCTATTGATGGCACTGTATCAAAAAATGTACAAAGTCAAATTTTACTGGCAGGAAGACAGGAAATCTTCTCACATGTATCCATACTTATCTCATATATTTTCATGCACTCTCTGCCAACCTCCAAGGCCTCCCTCTGGGATTCCAGCCAGTCTACAATCCGTTCTGCATGCAGCCTAGAGGTTAGTTCCTCATACGCCTTTCCGGTCTCTTCAACTCTGGTCTTAGCTCTTTGCCACTTTTCAACTAATGCTTCAACTGTGATTAAAAGGTTAGCAGGATAATACTTGAACTAGGAATTAGAACTTACTGCTCCACACAAACTTCTTCCAGTTGCCATCATTCATATAGTCATCCAACATCTCCTGCTGGTGATATCCGGACATTGCCCAGGTCATTCCCAAAAATTTATCAAGCACAGCCCACAAGGTTTCCATAATCTCCCCATCCACCTGCCCAGACCCCTCAATAAAATTGAGGGAGAACAAGAAAAAGCACTCCTTGATGTGTGCGCCTAAATGGAATTTGCCAACAGCCGGGGTAATTTTAATTCCCTCACACAGTGACAGAAATTTGGATTTAGAGACCCTCTCTTCAAAATGAAGGGACCATTGGCAGCATATGTCGTAGATGAGTAATGTGAGTTCAGTAGCATCGGTATAGCTTAATGCTTGGCAAACAGAATAGTCTATGTTCATTTGCCTGACAGAGGAATCAGTCCATTGCAGTTCTTTATCAGAAGGTTACGAGTCTTTAAATGATAATTTAAAACTCGTTCTTTTAACCTGAGTTTCTAAGTGAAAAAATGATGCTAAATGCTGGGAGGGTGCAACCTCCGACTCGGGGAATCCCAATGAAAGGGGGGGAATACTGATAATATCTGATGGAGTAAGTACAGGACACTGAAACAGGTAACTACTGGCTGACTAAGCTACTGACTCTGAACCTCCGAGTGACCCGGTCACAGGTACCCCCCTCCCAGGAGGAAACGCAGGGGGCTGGAGGCACACTGCGTTTCCACATGTGTCCTCACGCGAACTCCAAGTTGTCCTCTGTAGTTTTTGAGCCAGGTGGCGCTTTGCGTTGACCCGACATATTAGCTTCTCCACAACTAATGCAATACCTTGTAATGCATTTGAAGTGGCCTTGATGAGGGTAATGAGTTCAGAGCCGAGTTCGGACTCTAGGTGGTGTTGTGGGGTTGCAGGGGGTATTTCAGGGCGAAATGAGCGTGTTGGGGAGGCAGGTGGTGAGTTCGCAGGAGAAGCTGGTGGCTGGGGAGATGCTGGGGGGCTCCGGAATGTGATGGGGTGGTTGGGGTGAGCTTTGCGCCAGTTCAGAGAGTCTGAACATTTTTTTGAGGCATTTTGAGGTATTTTGTGAGGTGGAGGGTCCCGCCAGCGGCTGGAGTGGTCGAATTGGGGTGATTTGGACCCATGGGAGGTCCCCTGATGACTCCTGAGCACGGGGGGTATGTATCAAGGTGGCCCGATGTGCGCAGTGTGCATTGTTGCGCGGAAACGGTTGGTATGCGTCGTGGTCACGTGACCTGCGCGTTTTTCGAAAGGGGGGCGCTGTGTGGGTGCATAGCAGCAGCGGGGGTGGGAGCTGGGGTATCGGGGGGTGAAGTAGGTGCGTGGGGGGGGGTATTGGTTGCGGGGAGGTCCGTGGTGGGTCCATGGGGGGCGTATTCCGATGTAGGGGGTGGTGGTAGGTGCCAGGGTGCAGGAGAGTGTGCTGGGGGGTAGCTATCCTGTATGTACTCACTTTGTATTGTAAATCCCATCTCTTCATCCCAATCCTCTGCCCAGTCCCCTTCTAAGTCCCTTGGAAAGACGAGCTCGCGTGTGAGCAGCTCGGTCATGTCATGATTGGGCTCTGCATGGACGGCATTGTAGTCAACATTGCGGTGTTTGAATGAGGTGACTGGGGCGTCATCGTTGTTGTTTGTCATGTTGTATGTTGTGTTGTACATGTATCCAAGTGGTGGGGGTGCTGTTCGTGCGTCTGTGCTGTTGTCTCGTCCCTGCTGGTGGTGGTGGGTCTCCTCTGTTATGGTGTGTCCTTCTTCTCTCCATTCTTGCTCTTCTTCCTCTCTCATCCACTCTTCCTGATCTTCTAAAACCTCCCCCATCTCCTCTTGTGTCAGTCCTAGTCGTGCGGCCGCGGAGCCTGGGTGTATGGTGGGTGCTGCTGAAATGGGCAGTAGCTGTGCGGATCTGACATATGCCAAATATTCATCGTACGCGTCGTATCCGTATGGCATTGTTGATGATTCCAAAATGTGTTAGGTTTTATAAAATAAAATAAATTCTCTGCTTTATGCAGGTGTTATCTCAAGTACGTGCAGTTGGTCTCAGTTTCAGCATTTTTCATGTTTTTGTGTGATTTGTTTCATTTCGAGTTTTGCGGTGGTTGTGTTGCTGTTTTTGGCGTCGTGGGTGTCGAATCCGCTCTGGTCACCACAATGGGAGGGTGCGACCTCCGACTCGGGGAATCCCAATGAAAGGGGGGGAATACTGATAATATCTGATGGAGTAAGTACAGGACACCGAAACAGGTAACTACTGGCTGACTAAGCTACTGAATCCGAACCTCCGAGTGACCCAGTCACAACACGGGCATCGTATATTGTGGGAATCTATTTTACTTACCGTGCGACTGAATTTTGTAGTCTCCATTAACTGAGTTTCAAAACTGACATGTTTTTTTCGATATAAATGGAAATTTTGTAACTCTGAAACAAAATGACCATATAAACACACCCACAGATTAGAATTGCTTAATTTAACATCATAGATACATCCTTACGTATGTAAAGAAGGCATATAAATATTTTCACGATTTTAGGACAACTGTAAAATATGCTACGATGAAAATCGAAATTGCGATTGAAAATGGTCGGAGTTTGAAACTCATTTGGCTGATTCTCTCACGACGCACATAAGACCATGTTTGAATGCTCTCCTGCCCCAGCCATTCATCCCCACCTCTACCTCTCTTTTCCGTCTCCTCTGGGCACCTCTAGGCTACCTTACTCAGCTTTCTGGATGACTTTCTGTTCTCTAGGTTGGCTGGAAATCTGGAAATCTCTCTGTTTTTGGCTCAGCTGGATAGTCACCTCTTCCTCTCTTCACTCAGGCTATCTGCTGTCACTCTGGGGCTATGGAACCTCTGTACCAAGTCTATTGAAGTGCTTGAATACATAGAAAGTGCCCTACAACCATATGGTAAGTCTGTGCCCAGATCCACCCCTCCTGCCCTACCCCCCCCAGCTTTGCTGACTCATTTCTGCTGCCCCTAGGTGCACTCAATGCTTTACCCATCTCTATTGATACCTGGTAAGCTATTCCAGCTGTCCCAGTTGCTCTGGGATGCCTGCAGATGCCACAGTAAGTACCTGCTCCCATCCCTCTTGAACAGATCACCCCACTGACCGCTTATTTCTCATCCCAGGCCCATAAAACTTTTAAGAAGTATTAGTATTGTATATAGGAAGGTTTGCTATGCGTTTTAAAGGGAGATTAACGGTGGAATTAGTCCCAGGTGAGTGCCCCATCCCCCACAGCCATTCCGAATTTTCTGACTTTTCTGATCGCTTCTGGGGGCTGTACCTTCTCGTCTGGACCCCCCTAGTCATGTCAAATGCATGGCAACTCGGCGTTTTGAAGTCCCTTGGCCAGGTGAGCCTCAATGGACCCCTTGCCCTCATGCTCCCCCTACCTACCTTTATATCTCCCTCCCCCTCGTCTCAAACTGCTCTCCTTCCATTTCCCCACCATGCTATACTTATATGCACTCAGTGCTGACGTTTTTATGCCCTGAAAATTCCCCAATTGTATTGCTATCCTGCCCTGCCCCCTACCCTACCATTTCGCTTTTTTAGATCATTTATGGTCATCCCCCTGCTACTAGCACCCTCTCCTACCATTACACATTTATTTACATTGCTTATCAGGGCTTTCTACCCCCTGCCTGATCCATCCCATCCCCCTGCCCCTGCCTGCCCCCCTACCCCCATTTTCGCTTTTTTTAAAAAAGCCGATTTATGAACGTTTTTTGCATGTATTTTTATCCTATCCTATCTATACATGTACATACATGATACATAGCACTGAATACCAGACATTTGACCACTTTTTTGGGGTGCTATCAGCTGCTAGTGTAAGGGAAATAATTTTCATTTGGTGTGGGAACCAGGCCCCTAAAAAGCATACAAAAATATATATACACCTTATGATACATACCCTGAGCATCCCCCATAGCATACATGCAGTGGGGAGGCCCCGGAATAGGCTACTGCAGCCCCCATTTGGGTGTGGTTGAGAATGCACAGCCACCAGCCAGGCACAGAGGAAGCCTGATCCCAGATCTGGCAAGCCACAAGCCCTATCAGGCCAGATCAGCCCTATCCAAAAAAGCGGTCAGATTAGGTGCAATTTTGCTCACTAGTAAAGCTTTGAAGTCTCCAAAATTATACACCAAAATTCTGACTGCATTTCTTAAGCATAATGATGGCAATAAATGACTCAAAGCGGAAAATTATCTGTGAAATCTTGCACATGTCAAAAGCTTAAACTTGTGGCTTCCTTCCAAAATGTTTCATTTTTTTTGTAAAACTTACCCAAGGATAGGTCAAATCTCCAACTTTCGGCAAATTTGGGGTCAGACTTGGTGGAGTGGGCCATTGCTTCACATGACATGTACAAGTCAGCCTTGATTTTTATTTCAATTTCAAAACAGAAGAACTTGTACATAGTGGGCTGTGTGCAATGCATCTGGGTAGTGTTGCCACGGTCATGACCGATGTTTTTTGAAAAAAAGGATTACAATGTCATTAAAATTGTTAAAACTGTGAGAATATTTATGGAGATAGAACACATCAAAAATATAACCAAAGTGGGAATTAAATTTTGGAATTATTTATTCAGGCAGACAAAATAATAAGCCATCACCTGGGACATAACAGGGTATTTTCTGCTGACAGAATTAGAATACTACTGTGAAAATAAATAGATTATTGTTGCACTTTGGCTACTGGAAATAACCCAAGGGAGATTTAGATTTTGGAATTATCTATTTCAGGCAGACAAAAGAATAAGCTGTATTCAGAATTTATCTGGAGGATATAATCTAAATCTGGATAACATATTTGTTTAGGAGACATAACTATTGTCAGAATTTGATTTTGCCAATTATTCTGTCAGGTCAACAAAAGTGTTTTCTGCATTTAGATTATTTTTTGATGACAAAACCATTGCCCACATGGCAGACCGTGGTGAATATATAAAGAATACTTCAGTAAATTTGTCCAGATTTCATATTTAAACCAAATGCTGAACAATAAAAAGGCTTAGCATATTTATGGTAAGCGCCCAGATAACTAATTTAAATATGCCTTTCCATATGAGGTATGTGCAAATGTATTGGAAATTTTTAAATATGGAGATGAATTTGTGGAAATTAGCTATTCATCTAAATATTATAAATATTGCAAAGGATTACCAAAGGATATGCAGTGATTTTATATTCACTGTGGTCTACTGTCCCTGGCAGAATCAAATTCTGATATCCCCTAAACAAATAATATTGCCCTCCGGGCAGTCCTGGCCCGCTCGTTCATAATATTATACTAGTTTTTTTTTTTTTTTCAGCTACACTCAGCCCGCTTTACATCGTGACCAGCCTCTGCTATGTACTCTGTGACAATTAAGTCAACCAAATTCATGTCTTATTCGTCCATATTTATAATTAGGCTAAGGTCATTATAGGGATGCTTGACGATCAAGATGTCTCCTTTCCAGTCAGCTATTCCAAATTTTTTCTTTACCAGGATATTAGTAGATATGGGGAATTCAGGCCTAAAAATGGTGTAAGGACTGTCAAGTTTGAGTTCGGGGGACATGGGAAAATGGGTAATGGTTGTGCGATGTGTCAATAAATCTGTTAGGTTGTTGCCCCTCCGCCCTCCATATGGGCCGCCCTTTAGCCACCAATCCGTGACAAAGGACAGTCTCTTCAACACGCTCTAGTAGATTTAGCAAGTGCAAAGGGCATCCAAGCTCTTTATGTCATGATTTCACAGGCTGTTAGTTTGAACAATTTAGTTGTCATGCGTTGGTTTCCGCCGCGTAACATAAACCAGAGATTATCCGAGGAATACAGAGATGAATTTGCCCGTCTCGAAAAATTAGATTTGATAACAAAAGACGAATTTCACAAGAGGAAATGGAGGCCAGTAGCTCTCAGAACACTCAAGAATTATTACAATGACCAAGATGCCACATTGCCAAAAATGTTGTAACAATATCATTTTTGGATGTGGTGTCTCAGAATGTTCCAGTATGATCAAAGGTGACAGAGAAATAGCAAAATGTAGACCTGGTCCCTTTTAGGGGCCAGGAATAAGTTATCCAGATTTAGATTATATCCTCCAGATAAATTCTGAATACAGCTTATTCTTTTGTCTGCCCAAAATAGATAATTCCAAAATCTAAATATCCCTTGGGTTATTTCCAGTAGCCAAAGTACAACAATAATCTATTTATTTTTTGCAGTAGTATTCTAATTCTGTCAGCAGAAAATATCCTGTTATGTGCCAAGTGATGGCTTATTCTATTGTCTGCCTTGAATAAATAATTCCAGAATCTAATTCTCACTTTAGTTATCTCCAGTAGCCAAAGGTATAACATTTATTTATTTATTTTTCATAGTAGTATTTTGATTCTGGCAAAATGAAATATGATATGTCCTAGATGTCACATTGCACACAGCCCATCTATTTTAAAATTGAAATAAAAACCAAGGTTGACTCGTACATGCCATGCAAAGCAATGGCCCACTCCACCAAGTGACTGAGGCGTTGATCCTTTCCTTGAGTTCGAGTTCTCTTCTGAAAGTGATCTAGGTAGGGTTAGATTGGGGAGCCTCATTGTGACACCTGACTCACCCACCATGACAGTCACTGACGATGGTGTTGATCCCGTCCTCCCCAATGCCTGAGAAAGGGGCTCCATGTTGAATCGGATGCGGCCAGATGGAAGATCTAGAGTTGATGGCATACCACTTGCAATCTTGCAAAAGTCTTCTAAGACCTCCTGAGCGATACAATAAATTAGAGATTTAAAGTGTGGAACATGTTGCAGATCAACAACACACATGTGTGATCAACATTCACACCAGAACAGACCAGCTAAGCTAAATGTCCACCAAGGTCCACCCAGGTTGGCCAGCCTTGGTTGCGGTGTCCACCATAACAATTGCTGAAGACTGCTAGGCGTCGATCCTGTCCTTGAGTTTGAGTTCTCTTCTTCTGAAAGCGATCAAGGTAGGGTTAGATCAGTGAGCCTCGTTGTGACACCTGACTTGTTCACCATGACAGCCACTGACAACTGGAGGTGTTGATCCCATCCCCCCTGCAATGCCTGAGACAGAACTTACTTGAAAGGGGCCCCCAAGTTGAATTGGATGCGGCCAGCCTCGGTCAGTTGCGAAGCCCATGATAATAGACACGCTCATCTGAAAGTGAAGGTGTAAGGGAAAGGGGACTTGGGGAAAGATGCATGTGACATCTCAAATATGAATTGTTTGCTTGTTTATATTTGTATTCCTCAGTACCATTTTTGGACAAGTGGTCAGTGCAGACTTCCTAAGAAATCACTGATTGACCTATCAAATAATATTCATTCTGAAAACAATCATCATGACAGCTGAGAAAATAAAGAGAAGTAAAAAAGCAAAAAAAAAAAAAATCAGATTCTGTTAGTGCTTATTTCTTGTGCAAATGATCAATGAAAACATATGCTGTGATGCCAATTTTGCTTGTACTAAAGTTGTTGATACCTAGAAGTGTAGGTTTTGATTATGCCTATTGATCCATCCAGGCACCAAGGGGATTGTATTCTGGTTGAGGGAGATATCCAGAATCACATTGCAATTCATTATTGTGACATCATGAAATTGACAGTCCTGTACTCAGATCTTCTGTTTCAGGAATTCTCAATGCATGTAAAATATGCTCCAGTCCTTGCCTGTTTTGAGGGTGAATACTGGAAAACAATGGATCTTTTGGAGAATATCAGTGATTCAGCAGAAGTGTTGAGTTGTCGATTCAAGAAGAAGTACATGCAGAACCTTTGACGGGCAGTTGTGCACTCCATGAGCTCTGCTGAACCCCAGCACCTAATAGAGGGGTCCTGGCACATGCCTGATCTTCATCAATGGTCCATCCATACCTGGAACAAACATTCTCACTCTCCATTTGGCCGCTCCCAGTACACAGACTGGTGCAAGAAATTAGGAGTGGAACCATATGCTAAACTGCTCACTACGCACCGTGAGTAGCAATCCATGGATGAATTGTGCGTTGATACGCACGCACTCACTCTAAGCACCAAATCCGACAATAATCATCTATCTGATATCTCTACATAGCACCGGACCTCGTCGATCCTCCGCGATCTCGATATCGACGCATTCCGATGTATCGCCGATCGACACACGTGTCCGCTATCATACCACACTAAGTCGATAACTCGTTCCGCATCCATTCCGCATCAATTCCGACGTCCTAAGTCTCACATCAGTCCCCTAAACGACCATATGATCTCGTCTCAAGGTTCTGACTCGACCGGCACATCGATATTGGCGCGATC
>KN833038.1:250333-263109 GCA_000827315.1 Piloderma croceum F 1598 | reverse complement strand
CCGCTCCCGGCAGAAATCATATTAGATAGTTTGACCATTCGGTATGCTATTCATTGACACCAAATTACTTGACGGATATCTGGGGGGCTTCTGTGTGTCGCTATAAAAGTTCGAAAAATCGACTTCTATAATCGCTATTGATCCCGACTAGTGTTGCCACGGCTCGGCTAATTACGGCTCCGGACGGCTCGACCTCCGGAGCCGTTGGATTTCTACAGAGCTTGCAGTGAAAAATTATGCGGCTCCTACAATCTCCTACAATGTGTATATGTACACTACGTCATACAATATTTTGAGGATTTATTCGCCTTGCACTGATCTAACGGCTCCGTGGCTCGAGCCGTCCGGAGCCGCAGTGAGCCGAGCCGCGGCAACACTAATCCCGACGCATTCCTGAGTAAGTGAAATGTGTTAGTTCTCTCTCATTCAATCACCCACAAACAGCCGTACTCACTAACTGACAACGGAAGTCCAGTACTTGGCGCTTTCCCGACCAAGGCCGAGCTCCACTCTAGTCTTGGTAGCATTGTTTGTTCATGGACATGGTAAATTATTCTGCCTTTGCTGTGGAATTGAATTTGTGCTCTGGGTCTAACCAGGTGATTAAAAAAATTATTGCCTACAATCATGAATTGACCTGATGAATTTGTCCAGGGAGTCGGACTCGTTTCTGCCGTGCGGAGCATCGGCCCTCTTCCAGCAAGTCTATTGACAACAATCAGATGAAAGTTTTCTTACGTACCTGTTGAGTCTTGGCGGGATACATTCTGGATGAACGCGAAACAGGGGCTCAACTCCGCACAATCATCGTGAACATGTTCATCGAGGCTGAGCTTGAGGCTGTCCAACGACGTTTACCCGTCAAGCGTTGGTCGGAAAATGGGAGTTTCACTGTCAGATGGCTACTTTGACCCTTTTTTTGAGCAGGTACTATTCATATTTTCCCTCAACTTAAGGGTTAAATCGAGGCTAGCGTATATTGGTCCAGGCTTAGAGGCGAGGTTTAATAATATTGTCAGGAGACAAAAAACCGCCGAGGGGTTTTCAGGTGAATACAACAATGCGCAAATGAGACGGAAGATATTCTGTCTGAGAAGAGGTCGAGAGCGACGCCGCTGGGTGAGTTACAAACCAGATCATTAGCGGTTATGTTAATCCATGAAAGTATAGACCGTGACACTGAGCAATTTCGTCCATGTTCGCATCGTCGGTTAAGGTATTGGCGGCATCGAAAACGCTTTGCCTGTTGGCGAAGAGTTTGAGGAGCTACGGAGATCGGAGGTCGCAGTCCTGGGCCCACCCACCATCTTGCGGAACATAATATAAGCATAAACTGATGATTATAGAATACAAGAACTGACGGACCCGAGGGCAGCGTGACTGTCTTTCCAGTTCTCAGCGACTGTCCTTCCATGCTCGACGTACTCCTCAGCATACTCTAGCAGCCACATGATAAACTGCTGATAGTCGTCATATTTCAGACACTCGTTAATGACCTAGAAACAAATCAGCCAACGAAACGAGCACTGAACATAATGCAGTATCTCACCTCCTTCTCGCGGTAAATGAATTTGTCCTGTCGCTCCTCAGGAAAGTACTCCTTGGTCGGGAGCTGCTTTCCGCGTGGAGGCGGCCTTTTGCGGCTTTTCGTGTTGTTAGGAATACAATCGGAGAGGCCATCGCGCATCTGACTTGTGAACGAGACCTTTCTTCCTCCCCTTAGGACTCCCCTTGCTGTCTCCATGATATCTCACACACCGTGGATGAACTTGCATCCTTCTGGCGAGAGCTTGTTGATGTTCGCTGGGGATACCCTGAACGTAATGAGGGGGTCAATTTTCTTGTTGTCCTGTAGAAACGGATCTTGCAATCGACACCGGGCATACGATCAAGCATTGCAAACGTTAGTTAGAATTGAGCCAGTTGTTTGGAGAGACGTACGGATTGTGGTTAATCACTGACGTTATCATATTCGTAGACGCCGTTCATCGATTTTAATAGTACACACTCAATCTGTTGGAATGTTAATGTAGCGCATAGTCCGCACAGCCCATGAGCTCTTGATACAACCCTGCCAATTTCATCAAACACGATCTCGCCTACGAAAATTCAATGGATATACCAGGTCCCATCCCCGATCGAGATGAGGCCTTCCAGCGACCACCTACTCACCCCTCCGACTGCGTAACAACCAACGAGTTGAAATCCAACTCTGAACTTCCGAAGAATAAATTTACCTCCTATCATGTAAATAAAGGTTCGTGGCCATATACCCATTTGCCGAAATACCCCCGGATGTCCTCAAAAATCAGAACACCCCTGCGATCCCACTCCCTCAACTCAGTTTTCAGATACTCCTTCGCATTTGTGTCTGGCTCCCAGTGCAAAGGCGGAAATACTACTCCCCGCAGTTGAGAAAATTGCCTTCGTTTCAGTGTCGAAACGACACTCGGTAACAGAGCCATGTCGATGACCTCCGACTGCATCTCTGGTCCCTCGCTAAGGACCACTTCATACAAAGAAGAAGATATGACTTGTGAGAGAATGCGTGCATAGCCGGACAAAGCTTGGCAGCTGGTTGCATCAATGCGCCTCATCACGCCGACAAAATCCGGTAGTATGATGTGAATTTGTTGTAAACTGTTGTTGAGAGATAAATCCGAGTCTTGTTCTACCAGGTAAAATAGGGGGTGAGGAGGGGTAAGTTGTCTCTACGCAATGTAGGAAATGTAGTAAGTTGACATACCAAGCGGAGTCGGTGGCAGCTGCATTTCAAGATAATTTAGTTGCGGGCCTAAATATCGGAGATACTTTCCAGCAGAAACGAAATCTTCCGAATACAGTCCTGTCATCGCGATATTCTGAAGTGCCAGTAGACCCGGCTGCATTGTAAGCCAAATGAAAGTTTCGGGTGCCGATGCCGGTGCCCAAAAGTGCAATTCCAAAATCCTCCACAACGGTACAGTAGAATTGCGAGTCACAGGGAGGTGACGATCGGGTGCCGATGTCCTCGCTAGGGCGGGATTGAAATTCGGGTGCGATATGCGCAAGTGCTCTACGCTTTTGAACTTCAACGCGATATCGAACATATAGGAGGGGTCGGGA
Organism: Piloderma croceum F 1598; assembly: GCA_000827315.1. NCBI lineage: Eukaryota > Fungi > Basidiomycota > Agaricomycetes > Atheliales > Atheliaceae > Piloderma > Piloderma croceum. Next base: position 260,004 of record KN833038.1, on the reverse strand, counting down.
AAGTATCCACGCGTAATGGTAAGCGATTTGAGACCAGTGAACCCAGTGATGTCCCAGTCTAAATTGATGGAATTTTCAATTTGCATTCTTGCAAGCAATATTGAATGCAGTCCTAGGCCTTGCAAGCGGATGAAGATGGAATGAAGATCCGCATGATTATACTCAAAATCGAGTATCATATACCGAATATGAGTGATTGTGGAGAGGGGAGATTCGAGAAGATTGAAGAAGTGAGTCCATTGTAAATGCCGAAGATGCAGTCGTTCAAAGAGATGGAAACGACTAGACAGAAGAAGTACGCCAGAAACCAGACTACAGTTAAGGAGAATGCTGCGATCGTCGTGTACGAAATCCACGATAAGATCAATAAGTTCTGGGCTCAAAACAGGCCGCTTGCGAGTGTCCATCACTGTGAAGATCAAGTCATCGGCGCCAACAATTGTACCTGAAGTGGCGTGGAATTTTTGAAGCAATTTCCCAGATCAGGTGTTCGGAAGCCCCCACCGTCGATTCGACTTCGTCGTTAGGCACTCAGATAACTGGTTGAGAACTAAATGTAATCTTGATAGATCCATTTGACGATTTTAGTCTTCCTCGCCTCCAGAGGTGAGTCATCACAAGGGTAATTGGTCCGGATCCTGCGAGCTCGACCCTCCCCTAACCCTCCTCATCCCAACATGTCTGCTCCTATCTGCTCCTGATGATTCACTTCGACTCTTTCGTTGTGAGGAGCTGTGGTTGAATCCGCCTCGTACCGTCATCATCCGATCCAGCTTCAGCTACACCAACAAATCCTATGTGCTCTCGTGCGTCGTATCTGGAGGAAGCTCACTTCGCACTGGATGGGGTCATGGTCTGTGATGATACCTTCGATAGCGCGAATCCTCCTTATCAACGTGGTTGGCGAATGAGGTTTGAGGATCGTGAAGTTGGGTTTCGAGGTTGGCAATGGTGGGAGCAATAAGCGATGTCATCGAGGGTTGTGATAGTTCCGGTTTTGAGCTGGCAGGCGAACGAGAATAAGTGATGAGGTTCGCAAACTGCCAGATGATCGTTAGCTGAATTAATGATAATAATAATAAATATATGACGCACTTATGATCCTTCAAGTGTATATGGCCTCATAATACCATGCAGCTCTGCTCCCATCTCCATCTCGCAAAATCTATGTGATTCCATTGGCAACCAACGGGTTGAACGTCAGACCTAGAGACCTCGGGCCTTTGGTGCCACGAATGAGGGCACCAAGGCCATTGGATCTTCGGTATCACTAGAGATATGTGAGTCAGGCGCGAGTTTATCACGCTGGCTATCTTGGGTATGATGGTCATTGAGTTAGGTGCGAATAATGTTGTCGATGCTGTTATGTATCAAATACTCATGAACCACAGGATAGCGTAGGGGGCAGAAAGTTTTGGGGCCTCAATCTGCCAACTGCCGGCAGAACGGCAATTACCGGGTGTGGCAGAAAATGGCAAAAGTGTTTTTTGCGTAGTTTAACAGTTGCTGGATGTCTATGAGGTCAGGCAAAATTACTAGATGCAAAATGAAAGGGCTAGATAATATTTATGCGGAGACCCCCTTTTCCCGAAGTAGGGAGCTAATATCCCAATTAGTTGCACCTGCAGTCATATCTACAACCCGAGTTTCGTCATTGAAATCCCCGGGTGCAAGACCCTTCTCCACCTGCGCGAGCACCTCGAGATCATATACCTTTGCTGCCTCAACTTCGGACCCTTCAATAATTGGGTCAATGTTAGACCTGGTCTCCACATCACGCCGCTCGATGTCTGTGAACGCCGCTTCAATGTCTTCATCTGTGATTGCCTCCGGGCCTTCTAGATTGTCGTCGGATTGAGGAGCTAAAGGTGGGGTCCAAGTGAAGTTCTGGAGAATATCTGCGGCGAGACCAACATTGATACCTCCACCTTCGCGGGTATGCATATGTGCGTGACGACGACGAGTTGATCTTCCGAGAGCCTTCGCGCGCTGAAAGATGTGGTAAGCATAGTTGGCGCATAGCTTCCCCATCGTTTCGAATGTATCAACAGTAAAGTTGCATCGCTTAACGCCTTGAACCCCGCCCAAATCGGAGAACAGACGTTCAACATCCGCGGAGTGAGGGACAATCGAGAGAATAGTGATCGCGAAAGACTGGAGGGGGTGCTTATCCGCGGATATCTCCAAACTCTCCCACCATTCAACACCATCTGCTTGTCCGCCAGCAAACGGACCCTTGCAGTGATAATACTGCTTCAAATCCTCCACCAGCCGACCGGCTTTGTTTTGATCCCACCTCCACTGCCTTGCAATTCCTAACGCGGCCTTGCAAACCTCATCAAAGGTCCGCCCCTTTGCTGCTTGGGAGATTGCAAGTTTGCGACACAAAGGGTGCAAAAATAAAGCAAGATTGTGTAAGCTCGTATTCATGTTATGAAATTCGCGATTGAACACCGCCTTTGCGTGTACCCAGAAGTCAACATCCTCGTCAACATCTAACTCGATTCGGACCATCTCGCGTGCGCAGCGAATCAACTCCAGCATGCAATCTGCCAGGTTTACATCTCGGGACTCCAAGTTTCCAATTGCGTCCACCAGAGGTTTGCATGTTTTGATAAGTTGCTGCAAAAGTTTCCAGTAATTTGCATCGCGAATAACAATGTTAATCACGTCGTTCGTCACCGGCGAAAGTCCGTTTGTTTTTCTCTGCGCATCCGGTCGAAGACATGTACGCTGCAACGGCTCGCTGAGACAAAATATAAATAAATAAAATGATCTCAAAATATGTGACGCCAACTCACTTATAATTTATGACACTTAAGGCCTGTGAAATTAATGCATACCATCGCGACTCAGTATTAGTTTTCATGGTGCGATTTATATCCATTTTTTTTGCCTCCATATTCAATTGGCCGCCCCAGTAATGTGATGCATTGAAAAATGACACAATTCGGGCTGTCTGTGAGATAACCGCTTTCATGGTCGGAAAAGCAACAATCTTTCCAATTATTGTGTTCAGATTGTGCAAGAAACACGGTAAAGTCTAAATGTTGCCATACATTAAGTCTCGTATTCCTTTTGCAGCACCACAAAATAACTTACCAAAACCCAGAAGAAGCAATTGCCAAATAACCGCCGAAATGCTCGCATAACATTTGGATCATCAGTTGTCAACGCAATGACATTCTTCCCATCCTCCATATCCATCTTCTTCAATGCCCCCTTCACCGTCTCCAAGTATGTCTCTGCTGTACCTCGATGTCCCGTAAGCTCATCAAGGCTCAAAACTGTTGGAGGTGTTCCTAATTCTGCCGCCACTGTTCCGTACAGACTACGCCGCAACTTGTCCTCCCACCCATCAAAAAGCAATGTCAATCGCTTTCGTGATTTCAGCCGCTCAACTTCTTCAACCTGTGTTCGGGCAGCCTCAGCATCCATAATGGTATGACTAAGGACATAACGAGATGGCGGGACATATGATGGTCGGATTTTATTGAGCCATTCTGATAGGAATACATTCTCTGCAACACGGAAAGCTACATTGCCATGAACAAGAAACCTGTTGAAGTCAAGTAAGCATTTATGTGACACAACAAGGGAAATCACGAGCCTAAAGAATGTCACGTCGGCATCTGCTTTCTGTTGAGGTGTCAACGGATGGTCAATGTAGTGATCGAGAGTGCCGCCAGTCTTCCGTTTCTTCAGCACCACAAATTTTGTACTCTCGGAAGAATCCCCAGTAGTTGCAATCGAGTCGTCACGAATTGGAAGAACTGCTTCCGAGACAGTAATTTTGCCCTTCTCCATCAGAATGGCCTGAGCCTCCCGACGAGCATCTGCAGATGCATTTGGACACAATTTTCCATTGATGACATGGAGAAGTAGATTGTTGTCCCGGCCTTCAATATGACAGCCAGGAGCATGGTTTGCATCACAGAAATTGCAGTCCCAGTACCAGCGATTAGACAGGTTGTCCTTTTTGTCAACCCGAGTGAAATTATTTGAAATAAAGGGATGGGCACGACGATCAGACATGAGAATTTTCGATGGGTTGAAAACAGTCGTAAAAAAAACTGTAATGTGGGATATAGTTCACGGTAGCAGTCGGCTAGCGTTCGGCACCTCTCCTAGTTCTGCCAGATTCTGCCCACACATTTTTGTCTTTCTGCCATCTGCCAGCTAACTGCCGGCATGGCACACAGCCACCGGCGAAATGGCAGCCGATTGCCAACCACACTAGCCACAGGAGGCACAGAAAGAGGGAATTGGCCGGTTTGGGGCTGTTTGTACTCGAGTACGGGTTGTAATGCACAGCCACATTTTTCTTTCGACGATGACGATGACAAGTTGTTCCTCAAGGTCAACTTAAGGTCAACCAACTCGGATCCATCGGCTCTGGCAACGTCATAGCTGCAGTATAATTACGAATTTCCGTTTTCGTCCATTGCTAATCCATCACAAAAGCCTCTGTCACGCTGGCCACTATTGTACCTCAAAGTTGGCATTCAAAACTTCATGCCTAGCTGAATAAAATTGCTCCCCATTTCTCACATGTAACCAATTATGTCTCTTCTGGATGCTCCTAGAGATCAGTGACAACCTCAAATCCAAAAGCCTTGTCGATTGCAAAGACTGCTCTTTTGCAACTCGCGCTGCTTGCAGGGTTTCGTCTTAGCAAATCAGACAAATATGCTGATGTCGAATGTAAGGTATAGCATTGATATCTCATAGCTACTCCACACGTTATGCTGATCGACACCCATCAGATCGATCTCTAGCGTGATTGAGACCTTCCACCTCCAAGCAAATGGACAAGACCCTGCACTACCTCATTGACACCTTGTCAACGAGCTATCCCTTGAGCATCATAAGCTTATCCAGGATACCGTGATACCGAGTCGACGAAGCTTATGGTGGAGGAGATTAATATTATTAATGAATTGTTTGGATGTCAGTCAGGCGAAGAAGGACCCCTGCCTGTTGGCGAGAGCAGGGCGAAGGAGGGGGATCCGGACTAGTAAGTTTATTTGTTCGTGGTTTTTTTATACTTTTGGTTTGTTTGTATCGTCTACACTCGTCATACTTCCTATTATTGTTTTGACATTTCTTTCTTTCTTCGTGAGTCACGGTAATACTCACACTTTGTATCCACAGACAGCCGTTCGGACCTTATGCACGATTCGCTCCAATTCCGAAGTCCGTACACCACTCTCTGACTTTTCGCTTGAACGCGACTTCACCTGCAGTGCTTCTAAAGCTGCAGAAGCTTTCGCCTAGACAAAGAAGTCCTCGCTCACGTCGACAAATCTACCCCTCAGGATCAGTTCGTCACCATGGGCGGATGCATGGTCTAACAAGACGCCCGTACTGGAAGTCAAAGTGGCTGGTATCGGAAAGACAGTCGCGCAGCATCCAAGGAGATGTGTATACAGGTGCTGCTATGAAGGCGGAGAATGAGGAGGTGAAGAATGGATAACAGAGGTTTGAGAAGGGGCGGAACCCGGTGCGGTGGATGACGGGGTGAGGGCGTCACGCAGGAGCGGGCTGATGATATTAAGCAGTACGTTGCTTGCTCCTAGCCTTCTCTCACAGATGCTTATCCCTTTCATTACAGGAAGATGGATGGTATTTATGATGGCGGCGAAATGAAGAAGGGTTTGCAGGACGATTTTAAAGGGAGGTGTGATGGTATTCCAGATTGTACCCCTCAACAGCATGAGGATGCCGTCAACGGCTGCGTCCAGCGCGCCAAGGAATCACTCAGCGCCGAATGGCTCCCTGAGGAACGACGCGACAAGGTAATGTGTATTCGAAATTCAACGCGGTCTTGTCGTTTTAATCTTCGGCATTTGTAGGTTATTATCGAGTGCCAAAGCATGACGATTACCAAGAGTCTATTAACTGGCTGCTGGAATATGCTGAGTATACTGCATACAGGAAAGCGTCCGTCAGTTCATTTTTGCATCCGTCACGTAGGCAATGATGTCTAATGCCTAGGATGGTGTTTTGAAGACTGTCATATCGGAGCTCTGAACGTTCCTCGAGCGCTTTGCTAATGGTCGGAGTAAGTATGGCCGACGCCATTCGTACGTCGCGTCCTTTTCATGAATTGCACTAACTGAGAATATACGATTATCAGACTTCAAACACAGCACTCGCATTTGTTGACATCAGATGCAGTCCGTTTTCATTAGCTGCATCACCACACGCGTTCGCGATTTCGCTCAAGATGAAGGCAGTCATTAACAGTTTCAGTAGGATCGGTTCCTCGGTCCCTATGATAATGACATCAGAACTGTACTTTTCTTTTCCCTATCTCAGCAGAAGCTTGCAAGACGACGAAAATTATTGACTATTTTCCATGCATGCACAGGCATATTCCGAGGGTTAGGTACCATCAGATTTCGTGCTAACATCATTCTAGGTGCCCACATCCCCGCTTTTATCCGGCCTGTCTTTCCCCACATCCGACGGCCTATTGAATACCACACCAACCCGCATTTTAGTTCACGACGCCTTGTCCTAAGATAATACTAATAGTCTAATGACAGCAAGATCGCCATTATGGATACCATACAAAGGATATGTCTTCATCGAAGGTGCGCCGCATCCTGTTGGTGGATAAACAACAGACCGTTCCGGTGTCTGCGAAGTAGCGGTATTGATCCGAGCAATAGTTGTGGGTCCTGGTTTAGGTAGGTTTGGGTTTTCCGATCCGAATTACTCGGATCTACGTGAACGTGGCTGACGAAGATCGTACTACGGCTCGCCTCGATTGGGCAATGGGTGACTTCGAGAATTTACAGACAATTGTCCGTTGTCGCTGCATATGTCAATGCCGAGCTGCCGAAATTTTTTGATGGCGATTGCTAAGCGTACATTGTTTCTAAATCCTGAATCTACGGAGGGGTCAGGACCCCTCTTACCGTTGCCGAGGAGGATCAGGATTGATTTTCGATTTTCTTTTTTCGCATTTCCGATTTCGGATCTCAGATTCGGATATCGCGTTAACATGACTTTTGGTAAATCGTGGGAATATGTTCAATACACTGGTTTTAGGTCTCATACTACTATCAGAGGCCTCGGGGTGAAGTTCTAAGGTCTCTGCATAGCTCAGATATTGTTGGATAGACAAATTGTCTGGGTTGAGAGTATAATACGGCGTGGGAGTGAAGGTCTCAAAACGAGCTAGCTTATTTTTCGCTACTAGTTATACGTCACGTCGTACCTTGTACTCATAAGCGCCTAAAACACTTTTTGAAATCATCGACTAGGCACCAGACTTTGCAAAAATTAAAAATTATATGAACTACCTCTATTGATTCAGCTCACTCCTTCAGTCCACTCAACGTTTTACAAGTTTAATTCTAATTTTGGTGAAGTGATTTAAGCGCGTGTGGCCAGGTGTGTGGTGCTGGTAATTTAGGTTATGATCCGATCCCACGCTAAACACATTGCCGGTTTTGTCTACGTCATCCATATTCTCATAAATATTTTTTGAGCCCTCTCCAACGATATCTGAGTCCTACAATAAGCTCATAACTGAGCCTATGCACCTGTAACGGCCTCAAGCAGCGGTACAAGCCCTAAAATCATTGTATTGAACATGTTCCCACGGCCTACCACAATTCACGCTAACACAATATCCAAATTAAAAATCCGAAACTGGAAATCTGAAAATCTGAAATCGGAAATCAAGCCTGATCCTCCTCGGCAACGGTACCCTCTGTAGATTCGACAACGTCTGTAAATCGTGTCTTTGGTCACACTTTTTGGACGAGAACGTCCCGGGTCTACATCTGCTGGTCCTGCGCATTTTTACGGACATGCAATGATTTACGGCTCTGTGAGTTACGGTTTCGAGCTCGTTCCTTATTTCTCGCCACCATTTTGGGTGAAAAGCATTTTTGAGACACTACTCAAGTGGCCGTAAATCCTTACGGGAAGTCACCCATTTGTGCCTCCGTTTCCGTTTGCTGTGAGCATAACTGATCAGCGTTTCACTGCCAATACAGTGATAGTCTTGCATTTTGCTCTTATAATCGCCGATGACCCTTAGAGTCTACTTCATATCCTATTGATGCCGAAGCACGGGCGTACGGCGGATATATCATAGTTCAATTAGATTGCAAGATTGCGAACTCCCGGCAGACAGGAAGGTATAAATTAGCCTCTACATGAGATGCACTTGCTCTGAAGTATCATAAATGCTAACCATGAACATGGGGAATTCTGTCAAACTGTCAAAACCATCGTATTCTGAAGTTGGACTTCCAGAGTTCTCGCCCATGATAGTGTATGTAATACTTATACCTGCCAGCGCTGGCGAACTCTGATATCTCTTACAGACCAATGAACGAAATACGCCGCGCCATTCCTCCTCATCTTTTCAAGCGGGACACAATTCGCAGCCTCCTATATCTCCTCCGTGACCTCACCATGGCTGCAATTGTCTGGCGGGTTGCCACATACATTGATCCGTGCTTTCATCGTACTGATGTGCGAGGTGTGCTTACTGGTCCAATTGCCGAACTCGGTCGCTGGGGAGCTTGGTGCATTTAGTTGGTGTTTATAAATATTTTATAAGCTCACTCACGCTGACACACAATTTTTTGTCAGTTGGTGGTTCCAAGGGTTGATTTTCACGGGTATATGGGTCATTGGACACGAAGTATGCACATTTAAACGATATTTTTAACAATAGACTGCTTACTCGCGCACTCATCAGTGCGGCCACGGCGCCTTCTCTCCACATGCGTGGTTGAACGATATCATTGGATTCGCTACACATTCATTTCTCTGGACCCCTTACTTCTCATGGCGTATCTCTCATCACCGCCACCACTCAAATCACGCAAGTATGGAACGTGACGAGGTGTATGTCCCCAAAACGCGCACAGATCTTGGTATTTCACACAAGCCAAACCACGAGATCGAATGGGATGAGCTGTTTGGCGATACGCCCATCTACGCTCTATACATGCTCATACGTCAGCAACTGCTTGCGTTCCCGGCTTATCTCTGTAAGGGTTCAATAGTTCGTTTATATTTACTCTGACAGTTCGCTCGGCAGTGTTTAATGTGTCAGGGCAGAAATATTATCCTGCGTGGACGAACCACTTTGACCGTCAGTCTTCTTTTATAAAAGCTCGGCTTCCTTCCTATGCATTCTCACGTTATTTTACCGTCTACAGCAAATTCCATCTTGTTTCAGAAGAGCCAGCGGCCCCTGGTTCTCCTGTCCAACTTCGGTCTATTATTAATGGCGTGGAGTTTGATTTTTGCAAGCAGGACCTACGGGATGCTTGAGGTGGTCAAATATTACACGATTCCTTGGTTGTGCGTCACGCACTGGTTCGTCATGATTACCTATTTGCATCACACTGTGCGTTCTTTATCATTTTCTTATCTGTATTAATCGTCCGCGGAATCTTTACACCTACTCCTCAGGACCAGAGTCTTCCTCACTATCGCGGGACTACTTGGAATTATCAGCGAGGCGCTGCCGCGACCATCGATAGATCTTTCCTCGGCTGGAAAGGAAGATTTTTCTTGCACGATGTCGCCCATTATCACGTCATCCATCATTTCTTCACCAAGGTAAGTTGGCTCTGTAGATCAATCTTTCCCTATCAACTCCTCGTCGACTTTCAAGATTCCATGGTACAACT
>KN833038.1:223534-245547 GCA_000827315.1 Piloderma croceum F 1598 | reverse complement strand
TCTTCACCAAGGTCAGTTGGCTCTGTAGATCAATCTTTCCCTATCAACTCCTCGTCGACTTTCAAGATTCCATGGTACAACTGTGAAGAAGCTACCCGCCATTTTAAAACGGTCATCGGTGAACACTATTGCTATGACGATAAACCTGTATTCAAAACTTTGTGGGACACCTACAATGCGTGCTAGTTTGTGGAGGATGACGGTAGGGAATATCAATTGAAATGATTGAGTGATTTGATTTATCTGATCCGTTTAGCAGGGGACATGTTGTTCTATCGAGACAAACGTGGCCAGGCGACACTCCGGCCAGCAGTAGTTAAACCTCACACTTAGGATGTTGTGGCATAATTTAGGGCGGATTGTCAATTCGCCATCTAGGAATGACCTGCACACAGGAAGCCTGTAGGTTTACTTCGTTTGGGATACTAATATACTTTGTCGAATTTAAATATTATACGTGACAATATATTTACTGCGCTATGTAACTTAAATGTTACAGGCCACGCACAAAAAGTGAGGAAAGCCAAGCCACTTCGCTAATAATCGCATTACAAAGATCAGCCACGATAACATACGGTTTTAGCTTTCAGATCACCTTGCTTTACCATGGTCACATCCCCGTCTGACCGCTCCTCCTGTCCGTCGGATTTTCCCAGTCCTTTGGGATTTTCCATCTGACCGCTATCCTGTTCCTTTAAGATTTAGTAGGCAACATCAATTTCCCATGGTTGTAAATCATCCAGCAATGCTAGATTTGATTTATTCTCCTTTTCTCTCTCCCAGGTCAGATACAAAATGCCCTTTTTCTCCGTACGCAAAGCATGTAGCGGAACTATTGGCTCCGCGTCTAGGGACCTAGCTTCTTTCCCAATTTGGCCGAGTAGGGCCACATCTGATGGATACAAGGGGGAAGCAGGCCTAAAATCCTGCACCTGAGGTTGATTTTTGTGAAAAAGGTAGATTTGACCCCCCCCCCCCTTTCTGCCTTATCTGGACAGGATATGTCTATATATGGTTATATCACATGATGTACAACACTATACAATGGCATAAAATTTAATAAAACAAGGGCAAAATAATAATATAATGCTAAACATGAATGTTGTTCTGACTGTCCTTGACTTTCTACCATTTATCCAGGTGGAAGGTAGCTTCAGTCAGGTTTACAAAACCTAATCAATTACAGTACAGTTTTGACCAAATCAACACCCCAAGTCCATGACCATAACATGCCTGATGAAATTTTGGTTTCATCACCTTACTTGGAGGGCCATGACAAAGGCAGAAAGCTATCAGGTTTAGCTGCTTGATGAATAATTTTGCCAATTCATAGTGGAAGCCATTTAGGGCAAAATTTAGACATTTATGGAAATAAAAGCTGAAAAATACCACATATGGTAAGCAAATTGTCATGTCTAAGCCTCTTGTCAGGACCTCTCCATGGCCCTGTGACTGAAGTCATATATTTTATTGAGTTGATATGACTTTTTAATTCACTGTACACAAATCATTTGCCACCTCACCATAATTTCTGTTAATGATATCAGACTTCCTGTTTCAGCTGTAAACTATTCATAATATTAAAAAAGGGTTTAACATTTCTCAAAGCTTCCATTCTACATCTGGACTTAAAAGACAAGCTTTCAGCAGCTCTCCACATCACTACAAGACATTAAATTCTATTACCTGTAACGTAGGAGTCTGACTACTATTATATCCTGTTTAGCCATATCTGTCTTATAATAGAAAAATGCATTTTGGCAACCTTTTCAGAAGCACAGGTTGTTTTGCTCCTTGACTAAATATCACATCAAATGGAAGATAGCTTTCACAAAAAGTGTATATAGAGGCGGCTATGCACGTAAATGGACCCACAAACATTTGAGCAAGGGCCAGCAAGGCACAAACAAGAAGGGAAGGGAGGCTACCATTTTGAGCCAGTCATCATTCTGACATTCCGAGAACCACCCACCTGCCTGATGTGTCCACTATGCCTTAGAGTTTGTCTTGGACCTTATGAGGATTGATGTTAAGCTGTTATAGTGCAGCGAAGCCTAGTGCGGCTTTTGTGGCTGAGATCATATGATACAGTAGCTGTTTTAGGCAACTCAATTGATCAAGCCTGGAAATGAGTGAAGCCAAACTAATATACCTTATAAAAACACATCACAACCTAGTAACCCATTACAATAGTCATGGAAATTGCAATGCAATCTGTGACTACAGTCATTATACATTGTAATTTATCTACAGGGACACCTCGTTGGGCTTCAATGAATGTTTCAAACCTTATACCAGGTGCGTAGTTAGCTTTCTGAAACAGTTATTTGATCAAGCTGACATTGATATACCTACAGCAACATCTACATGTGTTGTGTCCTCGCTGGGGAGTTCCAAGTTGTCTGCCCCTGGCTTCTCCGCAAACTCGTTGACCTCGGTCTCTGGAATGACCAAATGAAGAATATGATTATTGCACACAGTGGCTCTGTTCAAAACATTCCAGGGATCCCTGACAACGTCAAGGCCATCTATAAAACCATCCAGGAGATTTTCCAAAAGAAAGTACTTGATCTTGCTGCCGATTGAGGTGCTTACATCTGCCAATCACAATCCCTCAATGTCCACCTCCAGGCGCCGACACTTGGTCAACTAACAAGTATGCATTTCTATGGGTGGAAGAAGGGTTTGAAGATGGGGATGTATTATCTCAGGACGAGGCCCACTGCGCAGGCTATTCAGTTCATGGTTGACCAGAGCGTTCTCAAGGATGTGAAGATGGCGAATACAAAGGCTGCTTCTGCTGTTGTCGAGAAGAACAGAGCAAGTAGGGGTGGGGTTACTGGTCCTTTGCCTTTGCCATTGCCTTCCCCTGTCTGAATCCCTGCCCGAGCCAGTGCCCCCATTACTATTAAGCAGGAACCCATCACCACTTTGCTCACACCCCTGCCTACCAACAGTGGTTTCATCTCTCCTCCACCCAGCACCGCCTCGCTTGAGCGAGCCACAACTTCCTTGTCCTTTGATGACAAGACCAAGCCAGCCACAGTGACAAATCTGGAGTTAGCTGCCATGTTGCAAAGACAGAAAGATCAGGAACTGGAGGAGGTGCAGATGCTTTGCTTGATTGAGATAAAGGAGATGTGTCTGATGTGCTCTGTCAAAGCATGCTTTGTAGCTTCTAGTTTGGTCTCTCAGAGCTCACCTCATCCACTTTTTATGCTCATATATCCTCCATTGCCATCGTCACCTCATCACTTATTTCTATCTTATCCATACATTTTTAAAGACAATCTCCCTGCTCTATTTGCCTGCCTACAAGGACTTACAGAGTGATGTGTATGTATGTACTAGAATGCTGGAATGCAAAATACTAGTAGATTCAAATAAAATAGCCTGGGTAAAGTAAATGATAATGAGGGTGGAAGTCTGATCTCAGGATCAGGTGTAGGAGTTGGAAATAGGGAAATGAATGTAGCCAGTTGGATAGAAGGTAGCGAGGGGGATCTTAGCAAATAGACCAGATTATGTAGGTGATCTTAGACGGTGCTGAATTCATCAGTAAGGCCTATTTGATACAAGGCCTGATGAATATAAACATCAAAGTTGGTGGCAGTGATGTGTTCTTGCAAAACATCACCCGCAATGCAATGATGTGACCATTCTGTCATAGGAATGACAAGTGCCCTGGCACATGACTGAATGAGAATTGGTTGGGCAATTTGGTCAGCCTAGTTCAAAGCTAGCTTCAGCCATGGCAATGCGGCAGCAGAACAAATTTAGACATACCTTCCAGTCATTTGCAGCATGCTCTGGTTCATATGGGTAATCATCTGGAAGTTGATGGATGAATTGGACCTGGCAGAGTATTTGTTAGTCTTTGAAATAGCGACCAGGGCAGATAATGAGCGTACAGATATGTATTGCCTAGTATTTGAGGGCAGCAATTCAGATCCCGTCATCAAAGCCAATAAATGTTTACCCCACATCACTGCATCTTGATCCACAAGGTCTCAGGACTCCTGGTCAACGTGATCCAAGCACCAATTTTCATGCATTGGGTGTCCCCGTCCACGGAGGTATCGTTCCAGGTGTTGTTTAAACCTGGCTTGATCTTCAATGCTAAGCACATCATCTGAGGAAGCCTGTGCCATTGAGGCTCCAATCGTTTCATAGTGTAGAAGATCAATTACTTTTTGGACATTGTCCACTTGTCAGCCACAAATGGACATGACAATATCTTTGACCAAGCGACCCAATGTCTGAGGTGATGGTATCAGTGGCAGCTGCATAGATACACAGCATAGTGTCAACGCACATTAACAAGTGGAGGGAAAGTGGGAAATATAATGGTGCAGAGTCCATCACGGAATGTGGTCAAAGACTCCACATCATATCCTGTAAGGTGACATCCCAGCAGCTCCCCTGTGTAAATATGTTGGGTGAAAGACACTTGTGATTGACGATCTGCATCCTGAAGCTGCACAGGCTAGACATGGAATTGAGTGAGGATATTCAATCACAGTCATTCATCTAACTTACCATCATGTCGAGGTGTTCCAATGCTAGATTTGCTACAGTTGACTGCCCATTGGCATCCTGGGAAACTTGCAGGTCAAGGAGGTCAGAGTGGTCAAGTGGCCATACATAGAGCTTCACTGCAGTCTCAGGCGCAAAAGCCCTCACTGCTGATCCATAGTGCCTTGTATGGGACCAGGTGGTGCCCAAGGTGTAGTCATGCTAGTATTGAGATATAAGCGCTCGTTGCCTTCAAGCCCAGTAGACGACACTTGATTGGAAGACTGCCTAATCAGAGATTGTGGTGTTGTAAGCACCCAAGAGGCAGCCATGCTAGTATTGAGATATGGGTGCCTATTGCTCAGAAGCTGATTGGAAGACAGGCCAGGAAGTTGTGTTTGTGACGTTGTTGAGATTGCCGCTGAGCTTTGGATGTTTGGATGCTGGAGGTACCTTGCTCCACATACACAGATGGATTGTGCGTGAACAGGTGCTTGTGCCTGAAACCATATTAGACAGGTTGGCACCAATGCTGAATATTCACTGGAACAAACAATGTACAGTGTGAAATCCCTGACAATTTGTTGTAAGGCAGCCACCCTTGGCAGGCAGCACATGCTGCTGTGGCTTGACAGTACCATGTTGCCCATGAGTCTGCCCACAAAAACATAGTGAGTTTTTATGGAGAGGCTGTTGCTATGGATTGATAGAGATATTACAAGATATTGCACTTAGGCTGAGGAAAGAAGAAAGACTAAAAACTGAAGCTTACAGAAAGTAGAACTGAAAAGAAAGCTGCACAATCATCAGGGCACACCAAGCATCCATTCCACCCATCCTGAGGTGCAACATCTGACATTGAGTAGAAGAAGGGCAAACAATTGAGATAGGTAAAGAAAAGAACAGTCTACTACAGTTTTCAAAAGCATCTAAATTCAGCAGATCCAGCAGCAGTTTTGATATGGATATCTCCATCCTCCACTGGTCATATTTGTAAGCTCAAAGTCGAGACATCAAAATTATGATTGCAATTTTTGGTCTTACATTTTTGCTTTGGAACTCAGCTTGACAATAGATGGATTTGCCTGTGGCCAAGTGACACAATCCAGTAACTGAAACACAAGATGCAATTATGAAAACATAGGATACAGAAGCCAGTACAAAACCTATGGTTTCCAAAGCAGGATGTGTCTTTGCTCAAAGCAGATTCAGAAGATCATAAGTCAAAACTGAAAACCGCAAGTCAAAACAGCAAATTTCCATGCTCAATTCCAAATGTAGAACGCCAATCATTTTGTCCAATGGGACCCCTCATAAGAATGAGCAGAACTGGACAAGCTACTCATTGTTGGGGGGAAATCGAAAGAACTAACTACATTGGTGAGAACTACTACTAAAATAGAATGGGAGTGGCATGCAAGCTCTTGCTTGCGTGTCCTTTCAGTAAATTTGGACATTTCTATGACAGCAGTTTTCAGGGAAAATTCCTGTATGATGGTTGTGTGTGTTGTTTGTGGATTTTTCTGCACTTGCACTCTGCTTCTTGCTTGTGGTTTTGCGTCCGATCATTATGTAATTCCATAAATGGTAAGGGTAACCTAAAGAGATGTTGTGGCATAATGCCTTGAGTGTGACACAAATCTTATCACCTCAATATACAGCTCCCAAAGCCGTCTATGTAGTTGTATTTATTTAATTTACATTTTTAGCTGGTGGTTGTTCAGCTGCCTGCTATCAAAATGTAGTAAATGTAGTATTCCAAATGGATTCCGGCTGCTATTAGCCATATAAAATTTAATCTACACCATAATATATCTATTATACTTGTTCATGGTCTCTTTCACTCATTCCATCCTCTGCAATATGTCACATTGTGGTCAAAATGCCCAATGCCACAGTTGCCCGAAATGGGGTGACATCTGTTTTGGGCCGTTGGCAACTGAACAGCCATGGGCTAAAATAAAAGTAAAAAACACAACTAGTTGGTTTTTTGAACTGTAACATCTCTTTAGGTTGCCCTTACCATTTATGGAATTACATAATGATTGGACACAAAACCACAAGCAAGAAGCAGAGTGCAAATGCACAAAAAGGGCTAAATGCACATGGCAAGTGCAGAAAAATCCACAAACAACACACACAACCATCATACAGGAATTTTCCCCCAAAACTGCTGTCATACATTTCGGGATTTCAGGAATCTGTAATCCTTACATGGGCCGTGCGGCGACTATACTGATGATCTCTCAGATTTGAAGTTAGATTGGACCAAGCAACACTTTCTTCCGTTCCTTGCTCAACTGACAATGTGTCGACTAAATTTACGCGGATCAATCACACACAACTAATGACGGTGACAATAACTTGGACCCCGAACTGGGGCCAGCCGGATATGTCGACTTGGTTATATTTGTTGAGGGGGTAGAGGGCTTGCGTTTGTCTAAGGTGTGTTTCATTCAGGTCATTTGTTCAAGACTATCAACTCTTTGTCTTATCTAGTTTATCTGTTCATTCCTGCAGCCCACCCAACCTCTCACCGAAACCCACCCACAAGCGCATTCACCACCACAAGCGTCCTTTCTAAAGACTGGGACCCGTTCATGCAGAGGCCATTGATTCCCAGGTGCAACTAGAGCCATCACCATTTACCTCAAGACCTGTCCCCTTCATCTTCGATCCTGGGCCCATCACCATCTTCTGCACCGGTTAATGCTGGTTTGTCTACACCGATATCTACACCTACCAAGCACATACTCCACCGCTCGCTAAAGATAATTTCCTCCAAGGCACCACACCGTGAAATAGACGAGCACCCACCTCAATGCCCAACACCCACACCTCCACATCCGCATCCCCACCCAGGCTGACACTGCTCATGCCTCCCACCCCACTGGTGTGTCAGTCCTTGCGAGTGATGAAAGTGGCAGAGGAAGAGCTAGAGAGGGAGGGATGGCAGCGCCTACATTAGCACCGACACTTGCAAAGGCAGCGGACACTATCAATCAGTCTTGTCGTTGTTTGCAGGAGAGTTTGTCTGGGATCCCGAATGACGGCCAATCCTGCTCCGATGGCAATGACATGGGTTTCAATCTCAATATTGATTCGAGTTTCTGAGACTAGAAATTGGTATCAGATAATCGTCAATTGGCGAAGGCTTTGGTTCCAAATTCCTGATTGATTTTGGTTTTCCATTCGAGATTTGAAATCAACATCGTGGATATGGGTACTGCCCAATAACAACGATGCATGCTTGGGTTGAAGGATGGGATTGTTTGGAGGGCATGGAGTGGGCAGGGCAACATTGACGTTTATGCCTCTTGGTGGGAGAAGGATCTTTTTGTGAGTAGTTCATTTTCTCCATGTGCATATTCACTCTCATCTACCAGCATATACACACCGCCTGTCACGAACTAATGTGGATTCTCTTAGATCCAGTCAATTGCTAATCCCTGTGAGAGGCTAGGTTCTCCTGACACCAGGATTTGTGGTGCTGCCTCCCTGCTGCACCCATACCATGACTAATCCTGCCTAGCTTCAACATCCTCCCCTCCATACATCAGCATCATCTATGCCTCTATCAGGCATGCTCCCCACCCTGTTACTCCTGACCCCGTTGTGGTGATCCCTGTCAGAAGAAGGCGGAGAAGCAGCTGGAGAGGGAGAAGACACTGAGGTTAACACTTTACATGGCAACAAGAGCGGTGGCATCATTGAAAAGTCTTATCGTTTTCACATAAGGATTTGTTCGCGACCTCAATTACAACTGCAGCCAATCCTTCTCCGACATGGTTTCTAATACCAACATCTATTTTGGCCTTTCTCCCAAGGTTCGAAATAGTAATCAGGCAATTGTACACCCGCCTACTGCCTAATAGCGAAGATGTGTGCTTCGGTGGAGGGTTGTGGTTGCTTGGGATGGGGCTTACATTGGGGAGGCATTTGAGGACTATTTGGTGAGCAGTTTGTTTTATCCCCCATATTTGTGACCCATTTGAATGTCTCTTTCACCAGTATATTTACACTGTCCGTCTCCAACAAACATCCATCAAACTGGTCTTGGGGTCATGAGGTGTGGCGTGTTTTGGTGAGGCACTTGAGGTTTATTCATCGCGAGCAGGTTGTTTTATCCCTGTAATCCAATTTAACAACTATTTGACCAACCAGCGTATTTGCATTGAATGAACATGAAATCCTTCATCAATGGGCCTTAGATTGTAAGACACTCGTTTCTCTTGACACTGGCTGCGATTTGTGCTGCTGCTCTGAAGGATACTCCATGCCGAGTGGCGTAGAGGTGTGGCGTGGTGCCGATGAGACTTTTTGGAGAGACAGAGCTCACCAAAGCAGCAGATTGTGACCATTCCAGGTGGTTCTTCCTTGAAAGTTTCGGAGCCGCATTTCGCAGTGTGCCATTGAGGACTTGACATGCAGTTTTGAATTTTATTGATGATTTCTCACAATATCTCGGTTTCTTGATCTTTGTCATAGAAGCAATATCTGATGTAGCAAATAGCTCTTGTACAACACAGTTTCTTGATGTAGCTTTCCCAGTACTATAGAGTAGCATACTTGGTGCATAATTATTATTATTTTCATGCCAACGACATGTGTGATGTAGCACGTTCCAGCGTTTCACAACCAATACAGCATACAGCCAGATTGGTGCAAGAAACAAGCCATCCTGAAGGCCTGAAGGCCACCATGGTTAGTGTGTTGTTGTTATAGAAGAGCCAGACTCATGTGGCAGTGCATCTGGCTTTGAAGCTGCGGACCATTGCAACAGGTTCTGGCTCAGCCATGTCAACCGCCCACATACTACCAGAGACACACTCGCCAAGGCCAACAGTGGGCTAACCCGTCCTTAGTATCTCAACATTCTGGGATGGGTACCACTACCACGACACTGGAGGCAACTGGAGGCAACACTTCTGAATCGCAATCATCAAATACAAACAGATACCCATCCCCTTCAGGCACTCCCCATCCCCGTCCCTAATCAAGTAATGGTAACATGAACACGAACAAAAATAAAAACAAGGCTGCAGGTGAAGAAATTCCAGACAACGAACAACTGACACATGTACCCACCCCCAGTCATCCACTATTGTTGAATTAAAAGTTTTTCTGGTTGGGTTTGAGTGTCATGAATGTGTGTCGTGCATTTTTTATTCTTCGTTCGAGGCCGACCTGGATCAAATGTTATTGTTGGTGTGGCCAAAGGCTTGTTTATGTTTGGTTAGCTGAAGGCTTGTAGTCACTGTGACCCTCATCCTTGATCCTCATCATCAGATTATTCTCCAGTGACCTGGCCATGAAAACAGTCTTTTTATTATTCTCTACCTCCCATTTTTTGTATCCCATGCTCATCCCCTCCGTTTTGTGTAGGTAACAACACGGGTTTCAAGAACTTTGACCCACACATTCATGTCGGAAATGCTGGGAACGGTACTCAAGGGCATACATAGGATACACCCTGGTCCAGCTCCTCCACCTCGGGTTCTTCAACCTCAAGGTCAAATTCACACTTCCAACGCCCTTTACCAGTATTCAGACCCCCACAACACCTCGTACACTCCTCCGCCTCCCAATCCCCTATCACACCCGCACCGTATCAAGTCCCAATGTCCCTCCTCCCCCACATGTCCAATACACCTCCCCATACATGACGTCAACATCGCATGCCCCACCCCTGGGGAGCATGGTCGTCAGACCGGGGGATCTGGGTATTGGGGGGATGATGTGTTATAAGTGTCTTGGGAGCGGGGTGGTGCAGTTTTTGATATTTGAGGATGTTTGTGTTGTTTGTGGGGGTGTTGGGAGGGTTTTTTATGGGGTGTGTGGAGGAGGGGAGGGAGGTGGAGGGAGACAATTGGAGGAACAATGTTGCTGTTTGACTCGGAGTCACTCTGAAGATATGCTGGTCGGATCTCGCTGGATCCTTTTCAATGGAGGATTATGACGCATCGTATCCCCAAGTTTGACTTTCTCTCGTTTGTTCATCACCTCCCACATCATCTTTTACTCGCACATCTCTCATTCAGCACCATTGCTAGCTAACCCTGAATGATAAAGCAGTTTCCATTGATCATTGCATGGGGGATAGCCATAGCATTCGCAAGGATATAGAAGTTGATGGGTTGGAAGAGTGGGGGAGGGATACCTTTGAGGATGGGACAATGAACAGTTTTTGTTATGTGTATCATTTTCCTGTTTGTTAAGCTCACGCATTGCATTTGTATCACCACTGCAGTGACCAATTTTACTTCCATTCCATTGATATGCAATAAA
This sequence comes from Piloderma croceum F 1598, assembly GCA_000827315.1. Lineage (NCBI taxonomy): Eukaryota > Fungi > Basidiomycota > Agaricomycetes > Atheliales > Atheliaceae > Piloderma > Piloderma croceum. The sequence continues at coordinate 234,744 of KN833038.1, read as the reverse complement.
ATTTGAGCATGATTCGTTGTATATTTCTTTTTTTGTCCGTTGAGATATTTCCATCTAAAAATCACAGTATGCATCCATTTACACCTGAGACATAAAAGCTTATTTCCCACGAAAATATTCTGATTATCTCAATAAGAGATAGTCTCATTAAGGTTTAATCTGCGTATGTGGTAAATAAGTAATTACAAAATCTGATTTTGTCTATTGTTTTGTCCTCTGAGCACAATCTGATTGTGTCCACAAAGAACAATTAGATTATTGATTGGAGAAATAATTGAATTTTGTTATCAAGAAAATATCTAATTATGGACAAGGTAAAAATGTAAATACATATTCTGATTCTGTAATGACTTATTTCCCCCAAAAATAATCAATGAAAACCTGAAGTCACACTGCCATCCCAATTTTTCTCAAACCAAAATTGTTGATACTTAGAATTGTAGGCCTTTGTTTCGCCTATCGATCCATTATAGCACCAAAGGGGTCGGATTCCAATTGAGAGGGATATCCAGAATCACATTTTCACTGATTATTTTCGGGGGAAATAAGTCATTACAGAATCAGAATATGTATTTACATTTTTACCTTGTCCATAATTAGAAATTTTCTTGATAACAAAATTCAATTATTTCTCCAATCAATAATCTAATTGTTCTTCGCGGACGCAATCAGATTGCACTCAGAGGACAAAACAATAGACAAAATCAGATTTTGTAATTACTTATTTATTGCATACGCAGATTAAACCTTAATCGGACTATTTCTTATAGAGATAATCAAATTATTTTCGTGGGAAATAAGCTTTTATGTCTCAGGTGTTACCAATGCCAATGATTCGTGTCTAGTCGGTAAGTCACCACTCAATTCGTCATCACTGCTTGCGTTGGGATTGCCACCTTTGCACCAGATGTGGAACACTCCGGTGCAATGGCCTGCTTCGGCCTAGTATGGCGCCCTGTTTCGTCGTCAGCGTCATATAGCATTCGCACCCCTTGTTTGCATCCATCTCATAGTGATCAATTGTACTGTACTGTACAGTAGACTTGGAATCAAAAAATCAAGACAAACATATAATCTGAATAGTCAGTGTGGTAACGAAATAAGGAACTGGGTCATTAGAGACCAGAATAAAGTCAAGAGCAGAATCAACAATCCTACAATATATCTGTTAGGCTTTAAATTTGTGCCATGAATCACCATGCACGAAGTTACAAAGATCAAGTTGTGTAGGGGGTACACCCCGGCCAATTACCAGCAAGGTTCTTGGCCAGTACAACCCCTTACGATTCCATGATGGTAGCCAAAAGAGAAGGCATGAAGAAGAATTAACAAGCCATCCACCTTCATGTCTTGTGTTATCAATGAAGATGTCTCCTAAGCCACTGCCGGGAGCAGAAGAAACGGGACAAGTATGTCGCTCTAGTGAACTTCCAACTATTTGTGTGGTCTCGGCATCCCACAGGCAGATTGTCTTGTCAGACGAGCCAGAAATGATGCAATTACCGTCCTGGGAGAATGCGGTGGAGTTGACCAAACTGGCGTGTCCCTCGAGCGGTCCTGAAACATCTCCCGTCTCTGAATCCCAGATGCGAATTGTCTGGTCATCCGAGCCAGAAACAATGTGCTTGCTGTCCCGCGAGAATGCGACGGAGTTGACCAAACTGGCGTGTCCCTCGAGTGGTCCTAGAACAACATCTCCCGTCTCTGAATCCCAGACGCGAATCGTCTGGTCACGTGAGCCAGAAACAATGCGCTTGCCGTCCTGCGAGAATGCGACGGAGGTGACCGGACTGGTGTGTCCCTTGAGTGGTCCTAGAACAATATCTCCCGTCTCTGAATCCCAGACGCGAATTGTCTGGTCATCTGAGCCAGAAACAATGTGTTTGCCGTCCTGCGAGAATGCGACAGAGTTGACCGAATCAGTGTGTTCCTCGAGTGGTCCTAGAACAACATCTCCCGTCTCCGAATCCCAGACGTAAATTGTGTCGTCATCTGAGCCAGAAATGATGCGCTCGCCGTCCTCCAAGAATGCAACAGAGTTGACCCAATCGGTGTGTCCCTCGAGCGGTCCTAGAACAACATCTCCCGTCTCTGAATCCCAGACGCGAATTGTCTTGTCATCCGAGCCAGAAACGATGCACTTGCCATCCTGCAAGAATGCAACAGAGTTGACCCAATCGGTGTGTCCCTCGAGTGGTCCTAGAACAACATTTCCTGTCTCTGAATCCCAGACGCGAATTGTCTGGTCATCCGAGCCAGAAACAATGTATTTGCCGTCCTGCGAGAATGCAACAGACTTGATTGAATTGGTGTGTCCCTCGAGTGGTCCTAGAAAAACATCTCCAGCCTCTGAATCCCAGACGCGAATTGTCTGGTCATCCGAGCCAGAAACAATGCGCTTACCGTCCTGCGAGAAGGCAACAGATTTGACCGAACTGGTGTGTCCCTCGAGTGGTCCTAGATCAACATCTCCAGTCTCTGAATCCCAGACACGAATTGTCTGGTCATCCGAGCCAGAAGCGATGCGCTTGCCGTCCTGCAAGAATACAACAGAGTTGACTGAACTGGTGTGTCCCTCGAGTGGTCCTAGAACAACATTTCCCATCTCTGAATCCCAGACACGAATTGTCTGGCCATACGAGCCAGAAACAATGCGCTTGCCGTCCTGCGAGAAGGCAACAGATTTGACCGAACTGGTGTGTCCCTTGAGTGGTCCTAGAACAACATCTCCCGTCGCTGAATCCCAGACGCGAATTGTCTGGTCATCCGAGCCAGAAACAATGTCTTTGCCGTCCTGCGAGAATATGACAGATCTGACCGAACTGGTGTGTCCCTCGAGTGGTCCTATAACAACATCTCCCGTCTCTGAATCCCAGACACGAATTGTCTGGTCATACGCGCCAGAAACAATGCGCTTGCCGTCCTGCGAGAATGCAACAGAGTAGACCAAACTGGTGTGTCCCTCGAGTGGTCCTAGAACAACATCTCCCGTCTCTGAATCCCAGACACGAATTGTCTGGTCATACGAGCCAGAAACAATGCGCTTGCCGTCCTGCGAGAATGCAATGGAGCTGACCCCACCGGTGTGTCCCTTCATTACTGCTACAATCGCTGGCCAACCATCTGCCTTGCCCCTCCTCGGGTTCAGTATCTTTGGAAATAGTGGCCGGTAATGTTCTGCAACCGGCGAAGCCTGCGGTGCAAATGGCAGCACTGATAGGTAAATATGTGGAGTACTTTGTGAGATTGCTGGCCCAAATACAGATACAAGCTTGGCTGCGTCCTTTGCAAATGACCCAATATCATCATTTGTGCACTGAGCATGATGGCCTTAATTCGTCAGGGTACAATACCATACAGAACACTTCAACCGACCTGATTCCAATCTAGAATTAAATGTAGCATTCTTGAGGCAACATTGACTCTCTTCAGCAGGCTCAAACATTCTAGCCAGTAGAGAAGCTGGCAATGGAAGAAGTTAATGATTTCGTCGAGAATTTCGGCATCATACCCAGTAACTGTCAGATGGTCAGCCCAAAAGATACATGCATACGAAAGATGCTTGGTGATGGCTTTCTCAACACGTGTGTCGAGGCCAAGGGATATCCATGTTTCGAATATGAGATGTTTCTAAGCCACAAATGTTGAACCTGAGTCCAAACTTCATAATTCGTAAGCATGACAGGGTGAGCGTGCGATGGTGATGAGAAGGGTCCACGTAATAAGATTTGCTACGCTCTGAATCTCGAAGAATGAGGCGTGAAGGGCCCGAATGGGAATATGGGGCCGATTGACGCCGCTCAATAGCGACCCCAGGGACTGCACGATTAGTTCCACCAAGTCTGCGGGATCGTCATCCGCTCGCAGTTCTGAATGGGTCGATATGGAAACAGGTATCTTGGTCGCCAATATTTTGCCCATCACCGACCTGAAGCGAGACATGACAGTATCATCTTCAGTGTCAAATGCCTGATGAAGAACTTCAACATATAATGCATCTAACCCTCGCCCTGATGACACAAAGCGGCTCAGCCGTTCTGTCGGACGCAAGCCTCCCCTGGTCTCTTTGATGGCTCGACATGCTGTTGATGCCCATTGGAACAGCCCACCCGAGCTTTTGATCAACATGTGACACCAATGCTTGTTAGGCCATTCCAATTCAATGCCGTAGACGCCAGACAGTTGCGATTCGATGAACAGAGCGATGTCGGCGTCATTAGAGGCTTCATCGATAGTGCTCATATGTTTGCAGAAGATATGCTGATTGCCGCCGAAGGCATTGACGATGTCTCGCTCCGGACGCGCTGTGATAAGAAATCGTAAATTGGAAGGAAGGTCTGAAATGCCCTTTGCCAATACGTCAAGAAGGGTTTTGCGAGAAACCTCCTCGGCACTTTCATCCATAGCATCAATAACAATCAGAATAGGTCCGCCGGTTGTCAGTGCCTTCGCGGGCTCCAGTATGAACTTTTTGAATTGCTCTGTGACTGAGAGCGTTGTGCAAAGCGAACGATTTCCCTTGATGGTATTACAAAGACACGTCTTCCAATTCTGATCCAGATCTGCGATGTTCAAAGATATGGTGCTGAGAAGGTTGCTAGGTCGACGGTTGACCTGGTCCCCCCGGTCGAAGCAGTATGACGAACCAAGTCGCATTTGCTGATCAAATAAGTGTGCGATGGCATGCGCGATGGCAGACTTGCCGGACCCTGCCACACCGCTCAAGAAAAATATCCGAGAGACATTGTCTCCGTCAGGACTATTAACCCATTGCGTGATTTCTTCGATGATCGCTTCGCGAGTGCCAGGAAGACATCCTTTGTCTGGGTCATAACGAGCACCCTTGGCGTAGGGCATATCGCTGAGATCGAAGTCTAGAGCTGAAATGCGTACACAGTTAAGAAGGATGCAAGATCGCATACTGGTTGAGAGCTCACCGAGGCTTTCCAGATTATCCATTATGCGAGAGACGGTAATTCCGGTCTGTAGAATAGCGCGATCTTGAAACGCCATTTTGAGCTCTTTAAGCTTGTCCTCATATTGTTTTATCTTGCTATCAACGTCAGACATGAAGCTGTTTTTAAGGGCACGTTCCCCTGCCAGTGAAAGAAACCGTGAGACGCTTCCCACTTGAGCGTAGAAGCTAACATACAGAAATTTTTGTTCATAGCATAGTCGCGGATGAAATAAGCGCACTCGGTAGTTTGCTGTGCCATGAGCGCTACAATTCGACGGTGTGACTCAATCTTCTTCATGGGTTCGGCCTCTTTCACGAAGGAATAAACGTCGTCCATGACTTGAACGAGATGCACTATGCAGTCATCGCGGTCCGCTTGAGCGATGATGGTCTGCCAAAGTCTCATAATATAATCTTACAATATGCAAAAAAAAAAAAAACATGCCTTGGGTACGGCGGCGAGGATGCTCCACGCCATCTTCGCGTATGGGTGAATCTACAAGTCAGGTCGCGTCGTGACCAAACACTTGTCAAGTCATTCAGTTCAATCTCGTACCTCTGCAATGGAATCTACTAATTCGGAGAATAATTTGATTTTCTGTAGGAGCGGGCCCCAAGTAGCTGACACAGTAGCTGACATATCGACGGCTCCCTGAATCGGTTTGACCAACGATGGCGCGGGAATCATACAACCAAGAACATTCATTTGCTGCGTAATAGCCTCTTCCATATTCAACACTCCGGCATCGGAGGCTTTGGGAACGGCCGCGATCGTGAGTTCTATGATCGTCTGTGTTTTGCATGGATTCCCGTGGGCGTCAAATTTGCATAGTTCTCGAGTGACAACTGACGATAGATTATTATGAGTAGAAGAGACACAAGATGAGAATGTGCACACCTCCAGCAGCTCCTTCGGTAAGAAGCGAGTCGATTGTATCTTTTGTTCCACCAATAAAATCGTCGCTGCCGATCTTGTGTTTGATGTGGACCCGACACTCCAACACGGAAGAGCCAAGTGCATCACTGGCACAGATATTAATAACGCCATGTGATGTGGTAGCCTGTACTCACAAGTAAAACCTCTCCGTCCATGAGGCAGCATTTCCCTTCGCGGTGTGTGATTTGGTATGCTTCAACTGTCCGTCGATCACCAATTCCACGTAGAATTTGTCAAGTCTCTTGAAGAATCCATTGTTTGGGAGATTTCGGCCATTGATATCTGTCTTAGTTGGTCAGGCTGATGCATCGATAGACGACGATAACGATCTCACCCTTGACATTGACAACGATGGTCGCCGATGGGGACTCGAGGCTGAACAAATATTAGCAATAGATGGAGGCAACACAAATGGCAAATTTACGCTACTGTATGAACGTTAAGAGCACCGGTACTCATTGTGAATTACTTTACAAATGGCTAGAAAGTAAAATGTTGAGAGCTGCTTCGGCACAGCCTCCGGTTCTGACACGCGACGACGCCATCGCCGGCTCACCATGGGACATTTATCACTACCGATTGAAGAGCAACAGGCGTGCTTAAAACTCTGCTAGTGGCACTTAGATGGCCCCGAGAACATAACTCCATTGGGAAGACTAATGCTGCCATATTCGATGCCGGAGCACACGGCAGATCAATGAATTTGGCTGCAATACTACTTTCGGCCAGATATAAATTGCTCTCCTGCTACATGCACTTGATCTGTCGTATGTGCTGATTATTGTGAATATGGGGAATTCGTCACAACCATCGTATTCTGAAGTTGGACTTCCAGAGTTCTCGCCCCTGGCAGTGTATGTGATGCTTATACATGCCAGCGCTGGCGAACTTTGATATCATTTGCAGACCAATGACCAAAATACGCCGCGCCATCCCCCCTCACCTTTTCAAGCGGGACACAATTCGCAGCTTCCTATATCTCCTCCGTGACCTCACCATGGCTGCAATTGCCTGGCGGGTTGCCACATACATTGATCCATGCTTTCATCGTACTGATGTGCGAGATGTGCTTACTGGTCCACTTGCCGAGCTTGGTCGCTGGGGAGCTTGGTGCATTTAGTTGGTGTTTATGGATTCTTTGATCAGCTCACTCACGCTGACACCCAATTTGTGTCAGTTGGTGGTTCCAAGGGTTGATTTTCACTGGTATATGGGTCATTGGGCACGAAGTGCGTACATTTAAACGACGTTTTTGACAATACATTACTTACTCGTGCACTCATCAGTGTGGCCATGAGGCCTTCTCTCCACATGCGTGGTTAAACGATACCATTGGATTCGTTTTACATTCGTTTGTCTGGACCCCTTACTTCTCATGGCGTATCTCTCATCGCCGCCATCATTTATATCACTCGAGTATGGAACGTGATGAAGTATATCTCCCAAGGTCTCGATCAGAACTTGGCATCCCACGCAAGTCAAACCACGAGATCGAATGGGATGAGCTATTTGGCGATACTCCAGTCTATACTCTCTACACGCTCATGCGTCAGCAGTTGCTTGGGTTTCCTGCTTATCTCAGTGAGGATCTATCTGCATGTCTCCTTGTATTCGCCCTCAGTGCCCTCCTCAGTGTTCAACGTGTCAGGGCGGAAAGAATATCCTGCGTGGACCAACCACTTTGACCGTTAGTCCTCTTTTAAACACTCAGCTTCTTTCCGAAATTCATATTGCTGCATGCAGCAAATTCGATCCTGTTTCAGAAGAGCCAGCGGCCCCTGGTCCTCTTATCAAACTTCGGTCTGTTGTTAATGGCGTGGATTTTGATTTTCGCATGCAGGACCTACGGGATGCTTGCGGTGATCAAATACTACACGATTCCTTGGTTGTGCGTCACGCACTGGTTTGTCATGATTACCTATGTGCAACATGTTGTGCGTATTTTGCCTTTTTCCAATTTGTGCTTATTATGAACATCAGTGGGTACGCCTGCTCCTCAGGACCAGAGTCTTCCTCACTACCGCAGGTCTGCCTTCACATTCCAACGAAGTGCTACCGCGACCATCGACAGACCTTTCCTCGGCTGGCAAGGAAGATTTTTTTTGCACGATGTCGCCCATTATCACGTCATCCATCATTTCTTTACCAAGGTCAGTTGGCTTTGTAGATTGATCTTTTCCCAGAGCTCCTCATCCATTTCAAGATTCCATGGTACAACTGTGAAGAAGCTACACGCCATTTGAAACCGGTCATCGGTGAACACTATCGCTATGACAATAAACCTGTATTTAAAACTTTGTGGGACACCTACAATGCGTGCCAGTTTGTGGACGATGAAGGTAGGGGATATCAATTGAAATTATTTGGATAATTTGATTTATCTGATCTGTTTTGAAGGGGATATCGTGTTCTATCGAAACAAACGTGGCCAGGCAACACTCCGGCCAGCAGTAACTAAACTTCACACTTAGAATGTTGTGGCGTGATTTTGGGGCACTTGCTTCTGGTTCCCGCTTTACATTCAAGTCCAGGAACTTGTTGGAGTTGGTTTCTTGGGTACTATTCGACGAAGTGAGGAGGGGATGGTGCGAGCGAGACGCTTATGATATATTTGAGGCAATGTAAATGTAATAAGGGACGAAAAAAGGAGTGCATGCACCCTGGATTTATCGATACTAGTGAATTTCTCTACACGCGCATATCCAACATGTGTCCATGCAGATACAAGCCCATCGGGCCTCTTCGTCGTACTCTGCCTGACGACGAACAAACACGTATCATATTTCGGTGTCCACAAGTTGAACGACTGGGCATCTTGGGCCAATGTATATACATTCTAGAATTAGATCCAATTCCGAGCGACTTAAGGGCTCGGCGACGCCTGCATAGTGACTGAAACAAGGCAAAGCAGACTAACAGGCGGACGCAAAATTTTCGGGCGGACAACGACAGATGGATGCACGGACAGAGCAGGCAAGTCTGTCCGAGTCGAGTCTGAGCGTGGATACTCACGTTCTGCGCGTAGTGGGCCTTCTTAAGTTCGTCCGTCATGACATATGGTAGATCAATCATGGAGGATAGCAGCATACTCCAGTGGTGCTGTAGTGGTTTGACAAACCAAGAGCTGGGAATTAAGGAAGTGACCTCGATTGAAATTAAATCATCTCACAAGCGAGCGCCAATGAAATAAGCCTGAAGTGCGATGCCTCATATTCCCCACTGACTATCCCAGCATTACGGCCAAGAGCATTCCCGTACGTTGTTGCAATCCCGTTTAGGTGCGTTCCAATAACTGCTAACTAAGGAGGCAGTGACTGTTTGAGCCCTCGAATATCCTGTCAAGACACCGTTTTGCCTTACCTAGTACACACCACCCATATCTTACTCCTCATCATGCTCCCACACTTCAACGATTGCCTCATGCGGAATATAGCGCAGGCATAGATACTCAGAGTAGTTCCAGGCTACCGGGTCTATATGTGCGCGAGTCCTCTTAACGAGAGTAGCCATGTGATAGATGACGACGCCTGAAGCTCGCAATGCAGCGGTATCGATTTTAGCGATCGACACACCACCATGCCCCAATTCTTGTCTCTGCCTCGCGTAATGGACTGCTTTAGCTCGTGAAGCGGTCACAGAGATGAAGGGAGTTGGACGTCGATTTCCCCAGCGCATGTGCCGCTGAATGACAGATTTTGCCCCGTACCGATGACGATTAAACGCGCCGTCAGGATTACCGGCCACAAAACCATCGACTCCATTGAAGCGGCTGACTGACTGGTCGTCGAAGACTCGATAAACGAATTTCGGCATCTGTGATTTAGTTGCTTGATTCGAAAGTCACTGCCGGTCGTTTATAAAAAATTGTGTGAGGCTATAGCATTCATAAATATAAAAAGACGCTAACAGTAATTGGTGGGGCAACTAAAGAAGCTATTAGCGACGCTTTCTGATATTCACAAGGGTGGGGATCGCTTCTGCGATCTTATGAGCGAATGGATAGATTCTGCAAATACTTTATGGTTGCGGGTGACGTTTGATGGTGCCTACACAAATGAAACTGATTAAGAACAGAGTGTCTGTACGCGTCACGCGTGGATCTCATTGAATGGTATGAGAAAAGCCGCCCTTTGGGCCTTGGCACTGACCGGATGGCAGAAGCCCCTTTGTCTTGAATGACGCTGCACCTGGTCACAAACTGTTGCATCGTCATGAATATATGAGCGGATAACAAAATTATTGGATGTACCTGCTGTCAAGCGCGATCGTAGGTCCCCCTGCTGTGTAATACTCTATAGACTGTAGAGGCCTAGCTTTGGCTTTAGAATGATCTGACCATTCGCGTATGCAACAAATTTGATAACCTCACCTTCGTGGGACTTTGCTTGAGTTCTTGAGTGTGTAGGCAGGGATATCTCAGTTGCGTTGCTGTTCAATGATGGCAGATCTAGGTCGACAGAGGTCGACTGAGTCAAAGAGGCCGAACACGTGTCAATGATCATCGATCAACAATCGCACGTGAGACTCGGAGACTTTGCTTGAAAGAGCCAAACTTGAAGCGATATGCATCATGATCATGTCTCTTGGGGGCCCATGATACCGTGACACAGCAATTTGTGACTAGTCTTGACAACTGTTCACAGCGAGCGGCGATCCGTCATAAAACATATCGGGTGCTTAATTGACAGGCAATTATAAGGCATGGCTGAACTTCAGTGCGTCTGCAGTGCAAAATTGAATTCAAAGCATATACTGCGCCCGTTGATATGAGTGTCCGTTTGACAAAAAAAGTACATGCATTCCAGGTTATTCTGTCGACTTAGAGGCATGGTATGGCGAATCATGCAGGGAGCAGGGGCCTCACTACTACTTAACTGTGCCAAACAACACCAAATATCTCTAGGCGCCTCTACTGCCTCCGACGATACTACGACGGGTAACCGCGAGCGATAGGACAAATGTGAGCACCCATGTACACTGCCAATGGGGCGATGGCTGGACTCCAGGTGGCTGGACCTTGTTGACCACATGATTGCCTTGTATAGAATTCCGCAGCAAGAGGGCTGGGCTCCACAATTATTCTGAAATTGATTCAGGCTGGGTCCAGAGGCGGCTGGTGGCTGGGCAGTGGAGCATCTGGAATCCACAAGGATTCCCATATGCCTGAGGTTTGCGGCACATCCAGGTTTTCATCCTTATCGGAAATCCGGATTACACAATATAATAGATATGATTGAAATGGCATTATATCAGTGCGAATCAGGTACACGACAGTATAAATGTAAATCAATATCAAATAGAAGCCTCAATATGCTC
>KN833038.1:189645-206746 GCA_000827315.1 Piloderma croceum F 1598 | reverse complement strand
GGGAATATGTAATCAAACAATGCAGCAAAGTAATCTGTGAGCGTATATTTAATTCCTTTCTGCAAAATGTCTTGTTCGAAAAACTTATATGCCTTTCCAGTCAGGTACTTTCTGGACTGACGGATGCCACGTTTATGTCCTAAATGTCCATCTTTAATCCAATCGCGCACCTCCTGGCACCATTTTTTAAAGGTACTAGCTTGTACTTCACCACCGTACTTAAATGGAGGTTCATTTTTCAGAAAGCTTTGGTGATACTTTAGCGCATTCAACTTCGCTCGGTGACGGCGTCTTTTCTCATGTTTTCGATGTTTTGTCCCTTCGGAATCACTGGAGTGATCAGACTCAGGTTCATGACGAAATATGTCATCACTACTAGATGAGCTATCACCACTGCGATCCTGCCTTCTCCCGCCCGCATGTGGATTATCTGAATCGCTTGAGCTGGATGAGCTTGATGAGGGGTCATTGCCGCTGCCACCATACCCCTGCATTGCACGTCGCAGTCCACTCTTCTCTGGCAAACGAGAGGATGCAGGTCTAAGTTTGCCACCGGCTCCGAGGGGTGTTCTGGATTTGCGAACACTCGAAGCCATTTGTGATGGCATGCGTTGGTTGGTAGCCTGTTCTTTCATGGATTGCAACTTGCGTTCCACTTTTCTGTATTTCTTTGCAAGCTTTTTTGACTTACGGGCTTCAGCATTCAGCCGCTGCTCAAGTTCTAAGGCAATCAGATGGTCGGCATGAATTTGATCATTGACGCCAACCTCGGAATGTTCAGTGTCTGAAAGTGCCTTATATTTCCCCTTGTCTAGGTAGGGAATGGAACTTGGGCCTTCAGCACGACTTTCTGACCGCAGATCCATGGGTCCGGATTGGTCATCTGCTTGATCAAAGTCAACAACATTTACCTCAAGCATTGCTTGCCTCGGACGCTTGGGATGCTTGTAGTGTCTGTACTTACTGCGGTTCTGATGGCTGTGTCTGTGAGCTTTGAGACTATCAGCAGATGTTGAATCACTGTCACTGTCTCCAGAGTTGAAGACCTCAACCCTGCGCATCCGATCCTGCAGGATATTGTGACTAGAATGCATACCCAAGATTTCCGCAAGCTCAACTTCCAAAGAAGTATGTGGTTCAATAATGGGTAATTCTCTACTGAAGACATCAGGACGTATAGGTACCTCGAGGTCACTAATGTCTGGCAGTTCATCCTCAGAGGAGGATTCGGACCAGTCAAATCTTTTTATATTCTTTCCAACCTGCGGGCTGCTAAACCACGCAGGGAAGTACTGCTCATTACTAGATAAACTAGAATGGCTGGCGCTACCCTTTAGATTCTTGGCGTAGCGAGAGGGTTTTACAAATCCGTCGTCACTGACGGCACCCTGGGCCAGCGGGTCATGACTCCCGCGGCCGAGTCCAAGGCTCACAGAGCCTGACTCCTTGCCTTCCTCAACGGATAGGCTGGGACTAATTCTGGCCTCGACACTGCTCGGGTTGTTAACCTGGGTAGCCGGCTTGTCCATCTGCTCGAGACTGTTGCTTGACCAAACGGAATCAGCATTCTCAAGGACAGTACTGGAGTTACTTGTCTTTAGTGCCTGGCTCTTCAAGCTAGGGCTAACGGGAGGCGGAAGAGAAGCAGCGCGCGCACGAGCGGCACTGCGAGTAAGCATTTTCGAAGTCGGGATATTGCCGGTGTCGTGAAGGGGTGATCAAGCCCTCGTCCGTCGACCAATAAGATAGAGAGTATAGAGAAGTTACGAGTTCAAAATATGTGGCAACCGCGAGTGCGGTTGTTCACACGGGAGAGACTCTTACGAAAAGGCAACGAGAAAGAACTGTACGAACTACTCGTTATTGGGGGATTGAAAGAGATCTAACTAATACATCTTCGAAGCCAAGTATATAAGGTACATAATAATAGAACGGGATGCATGAGCACGGGCTCCCGCATCGCTAACTTCAGATGTCCGGGTATACGGACATATCGGATTTGCCGAGTACTTACACACAAGCAACGAGCAAATGCCGCCAAAAGCCAAAAAATAAAAACTTTTCGTTGCCCGCTGGCAGATCATCTGGAATCCATCCGGAGCTCATAAAGTATTTGCATACGAAACAACATAACAATAACATCGCACCGTACGTGGCTTACACAATGCCACCACCTGTTTTCCAGCCTAATTCTCCATCCGGTCATTCAGACAGTTGCTACACGGAAACGCGACGGGCTCCGCATCGGGTATCATCTGAGCCATGGCCGATCGTCTTATTTGGCTGCTACGTTTCACCGAGTTGGCGGTGTAGCCGCCCAGGCCCGACTCGGAGATTCTGACCACGGCCGCCCGCCCCACCTGGGTTTGTGGAGCAGCACTCTCTACTGATGCTTGGCTGCTGCAGACAATGTCAAACGCTGCACTTTCATGTTCTTGTATGTGTCCTATTGTACCATCCCATCAATATTGCGGGTCCCGGAGGCCACGGCGCTACCGGCTCTGATGGAAGCAATCCTCGCTCTCTGGTAGTAAGTTAGCCTCCCTTTTCAATGTAGACAACACGGGTCGTAGCTGTGCCTGATGCTATCAGTTATTTGACATTATGGCCCTTCCACTCCCGAATTTTGGCAGGTTTTCATTGTGAGCGCGAGCGCGATTTTCGCCATTGTGTGCTGACCAGACGAGGGATTTTCGCTACTCAAAAGGAATGGCTCCTTATCTTCACGTGGAATTTGATATCAGTTTGACAGGTCATCAAGCGAACAGCATATATACAATGGAGCTTCCAATGGGGATTGAGCAAAGGCAATGGACGACGCAAAGCACATCACCACTGTGAAGATTGCCCCTGCAGTGTCCTTCGAACGAAATGCCACTATCCCAATCAAGTACGACTCTCCTAGTACTGGCGTATCCATTTTCTGACTCTTACCAGTTACCGAACCCTATCTATCCACGTTGACGATAAGCCATCTGTCACCAACAAGGCCGCGGACCCAAGCGACCCTATTAGACAGATCGATGTTCACACATTAGATAATGATCAGGTCTTTCATCGTTATTCAACTCATCCGAAACTGGGGCTTGAACACGCCGCTGTGGAACGCAAATCAAAGGATGGCAAGAATGTTATATCGCCTCCTCCCACCCAGTATGCTTCTCATTATCTATAACGTTGGGCCTGATATCCCAATTTTCTTGAACTGTAGATACTGGAAGAAAATCTTGAACTATGTATTCGGAGGTTTCAATTTTTTAATGTGGATCGCCTTTATCGTCACAATAGTATGTGCTAGTATCAACTTTCCTGACACGACGCTGTATCGTTCTATTCTGTAGCTGTCATATAAACCTCTTAACGGAACGCCGCCAGACTTCATCCTCGGGGTAGCAGTTCTCTTGGTATGTTTCCGAACTCATCTCGTTTAAACACCAAGTAAACATCGTCCAGTTGCTGGTCATCATTATGTCCTCGACTTTCTATGCCGTCGTTGATTGGAACGCATCAAGAGTCATGAAGTCTATCAAGAGTCTCGTTGCAGAACAGGCGACAGTCGTTCGTGATGGCAGGCAACAAACCGTGCCTTCCCCCGATATCGTCGTCGGAGACATCATCATGTTATCTATGGGTGATAGGGTCCCAGCAGACCTGAGGATTGTGCAAGTTTCGTCAGATCTCAAGTTTGATCGCTCACTGTTGACCGGAGAAAGGTGACGACAATTAATTTTCTTTGTTTCTGACGCCATGTTTATAAATTGTATCTCAGTGACCCAGTTCCAGGAACCATTCGCTCCACCTCTCAGAATGTTCTTGAAACTCGCAACTTGGCTCTTGCGTCAACTTTTGTAGTCCAAGGAACATGCACTGGTGTCGTCTTCGCCATAGGTGACCGGAGCATCATGGGACGCATCGTTGCTATGTCGGGTGAGACAAAGTTCAAGATGACGACCATTCAAAAGTGGGTGTTCACTTAACAAGCTTGGTTTTGGCGAATGGCGCGTGACTGCCGTGTTTTTCAGGGAAATATGGTTTTTCACCAAGATCGTCTCCTGTTACGCTTTAAGTCTATTCGGGATCTCGATCATTGTGTGGGCCGCGTGGTTGAGAAAAACCTATCCGGGTTATGAAACTGCTAGCGGTGCCATAATCAACTCACTGGGCTGCTTAACCGCATTCGTTCCACAGGTAACTCTCACTGGCTCCAGGCTTTTCCCCCACGCTTATGCTGCTGTACAGGGCTTGCCCATCTGCGTCGCGTTGTCTCTGACTATCATTGCGAAGCGCATGGCAAAGCACAACATCTTGGTGAAAAATCTGGCTACTATCGAGACATTGGGCTGTATGTCTGTCTTGTGTTCGGATAAGACAGGTACTCTGACTGTCGGCAAGATGGTAAGAGTTGTCCCCAGCTTCGTTATGGTGAATTCACCTCGTTCTGCTAGTCGCTCGAGAGTGTTGCCTTTCAGGATCGCAGCTTCATGGACATTAAATCGACGCTCGCCAACTCATCCGAACCGACTCCTGCTGCTCTTAAATCTCTGGTTGAAATTGCACGCCTTTGCAATGGTGCCTCGTTTGTTGGGGCAGACGACTCCGGTTCGATTGACGAAAGAACTATCAAAGGAGACGCCACCGATACCGCCATTCTTCGTTTCGCCGAGTCTTTCACCGATGGACATAATGGTATCGATATTGCGGCGATGGTTGCGTCACATGATAAGCTCTTTGAAATTCCGTTCAATTCGACGAACAAGTGGATGCTCACCATCGTCCGTGAACACAAGGGCGTCGGTGAGAAAATGGAAGCGGGCGGGCCGTTGATGCTTATTAAAGGCGCACCTGATGTTCTGTTCCCTGCTTGCACTGCAGCCCTCAATGCTGACGGAAACGAGGTACCATTTGATAGCGAAGTTTTTAGGCGTGTTTCTGCCCTTCAGTCGCAGTGGTCCAGTGAAGGCCAACGCGTTCTTGCCTTGTGTAGGAAGGCTTTGGATAACGTCAAAGTCGACTTCAATCACACTCCTGCCAACGACGTGGAAGAGATGATGTATTCCCAACTGAGTAACTTAACACTGGTCGGAATCGTCGGGATTAGGGACCCCCCTCGTAACGATGTTAAGGCTGCTATACAGGTCATCAGGAGAGCTGGGTGAGCTTCTTTTTTTTTGCCGTCATCTTTTACAAGGCTTAATTCGCACTTGTGTCATATTATAGATGCAGGGTATTCATGGTGACTGGTGACTACCAACTGACTGGGGTCGCCATTGCTAAGCAAGTTCGTGCACTGCATTTTCAAGCTGTCTTTCCCTCTAATATTGCGAATCAGGTAGGCATCATTACGAGTGAGCACATCGACACCTTCAAAGACATGCGGTCTTCGGCATACGCATTCGTCGATGCGCCACCTGAGGCAATCAAACCAGACGACGACGGTCCGGAACGCGCAGTTGCTCTTACGGGTGATGAAATTGCATCGTTCAAGCCAGAAGATTGGAATAAAGTTGTTGGAAACTATACCGAGGTCGTCTTTGCTCGCACAACCCCGGAACAGAAGTTGAGAATTGTCGAGGAGATTAAGGCACGAGGCGACAATATTGTGGCTGTCACCGGAGATGGAGTAAATGACGCACCGGCTCTTAAAGCCAGTGATATTGGAGTCGCTATGGGCAGCGGTAGTGATGTCGCCAAGGAAGCTGGTATGTGATTTGCTATAAATGACTTTCGCAATAACTGGATGATTTTTCCTTTAGCGGCTATGATCTTATTGGACAACAAATTCGCATCCATACCCGTTTCAATTGAGTTGGGACGTCTGGTCTTTGACAATCTCAAGAAGGTCGCTTTATACGTGATGCCGGTTGGTTCCACTTCAGTCATGTCACAGTCATCGTACTCATATCGTTCTAGGCTGGTACCTATACTGAGTTTATGGGCGTTTTCACTAACGTGTTCCTGGGCATGCAACTGCCTCTCAGTTCTTACCTTCAAGTTTGCTTCTCAATCACGAACGACGTTGTAATGTCCATCGCTTTGATGTTTGAGCAGCCTGAAATTGGTCAGTCTTGACCCACTTGTAGGTCCTCAGTAGTCATCTGAACCATCTTGATCTCGTAGATCTCATGCTACGCAAACCACGTAATGCCCGAACTGGCCGTTTGACTGACTGGAAGTTCTTCTTCCAAATATACTTGGTATGTGAATGAGTTGCTCATGTTCCAGCAATGGCTAAATCTAATGTTAGTTCATCGGCTTGATGATGTGGCCCTGCGCGATGTCGATGTGGTTCTTGTACATGAAACACCAAGGGCTAGGATTCCATGATGTGATTCTTGTATACGACAAGTGGACCGACGGCTACAAGGGCTTCACTATAGATCAGCTGACCCATTTCGTTAGCGTCGGACAATGCGTTTAGTAAGTTCTGGTTGAAGAATTATAGATAGATTGTTTCTGACGTGTCTCGCAGCTACGTGACTATGGTTTTCATGCAGTATGGCGGATTACTCTCGGTGCGCAATCGTCGGGTTTCGATTCTACAGTCGAACCCACTGTGGGGCCCACGCCGTAATTATGCTGTACCCCTTGGAATGATCGCAACAGCACTCATTGCGGTTGTGAACCTCTATGGGCCGGGACTGCAGCATGTGTTCGGTACTACGCCAATTCCTGGCATGTTCTGGGGTCTGCCATTTTCCTTCGCCTTGGGTATCCTTTGTGTGGATGAAACACGCAAACTTATCGTTAGGACCTACCCGAAGGTGAGTGCATGTTTCCTAGCCCTGCAAAAGTGGAAACAAACTTGGCGATTCCTCCTTCCAACAGTCTATTATCGCTAAGATGGCATGGTAATTGTCGTGTCCATCTCTATGGAAGCAGATATTAATAGCGAATTATGCGAGTTTTTCGAATGTCTACAATCATGTCTATCTGTATTTGATGCATCTGCCCTCATCTAAAACCCGGGCTAAGCAGTTTATCGTGGTTGTATAACATGGAATGCCAAAACAGATTTTGGCTCAAGTGCTATGTCTGTGGCTTTTTGAAGAATTCAAGTTTTCAAGTTGTGGTGCATAGTCTGCTGCAGTGTCCAAAACATAAATGTGCTCTTAGTGCAGTGGTAAGCAGGTCTTTCTTGTTGGGACCATGATCATGAAGGCTACAAGTTCAAATCTTGCTTCTGGAAGTTCTTTTTTGTGAGCCACTTCACATAATTTTGAATCTCATTGGCTGTGAGTTATGTCCCACTCCCATGACACCTGAGACATAAAAGCATATTTCCCCTGAACATAATTTGATTATTGCTGTTGGAAATAGCCTGATTAAGGTTTAACCTGCATACATAGCAAATAAGTAATCACAGAATCTAATTTTGTCTATTGTTCTGTCCTCCAATTGCAATCTGATTGTGTTTGCAAAGGACAATTAGATTATTGATTGGAGAAATAATTAAATTCTGTTCTTCTATTATGGACGAAGTAAAAAGGTAAATCCAAATTCTGATTCTGTAATTATGGATATCTCCCTCAACCAAAATCCAATCCCCTTGGTACTAGGATGGATGGATAGGCATGACAAAGGCCTATGTTTGTAGGTACTAACAATTTTAGTCCAAGAAAAATTGGGATGACAGGGTGAGTTCGTGTTTTCATTGATTATTTTCAGGGGAAATAAGTAATTACAGAATCAGAATTTAGATTTACCTTTTTACCTTGTCCATAATAGAAGAACAGAATTTGATTATTTCTCCAATAAATAATCTAATTGTCTTTTGCAAACACAATCAGATTGTGGTTGGAGGATAGAACAATAGACAAAATTAGATTCTGTGATTACTTATTTGCTATGTACACAGGTTAAACCTTAATCAGGCTATTTCCTACAGTGATAATCAAATTATGTTTTGGGGAAATATGCTTTTATGTCTCAGGTGTGACATAATGACCAGCCAATCAAATTTGTTTCCTTCCTGATTTGGCCACACCAAGGCATGAATGATCACAGCAGACCATGGTGGATATAACAGACAGTTCAGTTCATTGGATTAATCCTTTACTGAATTTCAAGTACTCATAGGATTGGATGTATATCCAATCCAATCCGCTATGATCCAATGTGATCCAATGCAAAAACAATTGCCAGTGAAGGGATTTGAACTTGCAATCATTCACCAAGACATATACATAACATTTAACCACTCCACCATTGTACTTTAATATTACACCTATGTAATGTTGACAGATGCACTCCATTTTGTCTTAATATATTATTCGGTTCAAATCACTGCTGGCTACTTTGATTGTGCTGGAAACTGACTTTGGAAGGGAACGGATATGGATTGAGTTGGATTGGATTAGATTGGATGAGATTGGTCTACTTGAGAGATTTTCAGAGGTCTAATAAAGTTCAGATTGTAAAATTATAGTTGACAAAAATAAACAGTTTACCCAAATGATGCATTTTTCCTAAAATTAGAAGAAATTCAGTCAGATTCAAATTATTTATGTCCCCTAATTATTCATTGTGATTTCCCAAGATTATCACAGATAACTCAAGATCTATGTCCTTTCTGTGTCAGCTTTCTTGAGTTCTATCAATTCTTTTACAAGATCTCAAGCTGCAACCACAGACTAAAACACAATATTGATTGTATTAGATAGAGCAAATGGAACATAGTGTAAACAAATGGATACAACTGGGCAACAGTTCTGGATATTGCAAAGCAATGGTGGTGGGATGCTGTGTGAGCTACTAAACTTATCGAGGATTTGAAACAGGATTACCAATGCCAGGGGCCTTTTACAGGTAATAGGGAAAGAATGGTGGGAGTCTCTCCCAATTTTGAGCATGGACTGTCTAGGGCTTTCCACAATATTGTATATATTACTACTATACAGGTGTGGATCATACATGTGTTTTATTCTGTTGTAGCTAGAGATCTTGTAAAAGATTTGATGTTAAATTAGAGAAACCTGATACAGGAAGGACATAGATCTTGAGTTATCTGTGAGAATATTGGGAAATCACAACAGATAATTAAGGGACCTAAATAGTTCGAATCTGACTGAATCTCTTCTACAGTACTATCACTGGACTACCTTTTGACAAAATCTGAGTATTTCCTTTTTCCTGACTCAGTTTTCAGCCAATTTGCCCCTGGTGATACACTCACAGTCAATATATCAATGAAAATAATAATCTCCAATATAAAAGACTGCTGGGTTGCGGACTGAGGGTGCAAGTGGGTGAGTAACCTTTCCTTTAATGAGTATAGATGATAAGATGAGTTTTATGAAGATGTGGTACAAGGGTGAAAGATAATCATGAAACGTGAAAGGTGATTGAATGTGATTGGCTTTTGACTAAAACACAATACTGGAGTTGAGGGGTGAAGCTTAAGATAATAATGGTGTCACAAATGAGTTCTAAACTGTTGAGAGTGAAGGGGAACTAATTTCTACTTGTTTTTCTGCTATGTACAAGGTGTATTTATACTAAATGAAAAATTAAAATGAAAAGGGAGAACATATGAACTTTTATCGGGCAAATTTAATGTTCAGAGACGTGTGTATGAAGTCCAACAAAAGGATTACCAGTTTGGATATGTTCCATGATCACATGACATCACGGTAACTCCAAATAACCGATGCTGGTAAAGTGCCGAAGTGATGCTGACATGCCTGTGTTGATGCATCCTCGCTGTTTTCATGCGCTGGCAGGCCACTAAGTTCTGTAATGAAAAGCTCCATTGAAGGTGCCATGTGGTTTTGTGTCTTGGCGACAATGAGGCATTGGTGAGGTAATCTGGTGTGATAAAATTGGATAAATGATTGGCTGAGTGCAATTTCAATCAGAAATGGTCAGATAACATTGGAATAAGTGGGAAAGGATCCAGTGGCACTTGTTGCATGTCACGCAGTCGTGTGATCACCCATATGTGTCTGAGTAAGTGTGATAAATTGCAAAAATACATGGTTAGCAAGATAGTGGGCTCATTACTGGAATGGTTAGAACTGTTTCCAAAACATATAATACATGGGCTCATAATATTACTTCACTGAAATCTGTGTCAAACAGGTTTTAGGACCACCTTTTGACAAAATGTCACAGCTTGTCACAGCATGGTGTGTTAGGGATCGGAGGCTATAGACCCTGTTTGGCCTTGTTTGGCTTCTTTTGTAGATAGTTGGCAGGGTGGTGAAGTTCTACTTGTTTTTCTTGTATGTACAGGGGAGTATATATATAATGTGAAAATTTAAAATGAAAAGCTGACAACCAATAAATTTTACTACTTGCACAAAGGACCAGAGACACACATGAAAGTCCAACATCCAAAATTACCATATCCTTCTCATAGCACCTGTTCTGTGATCATGTTCCCATTACAGTATGTCTGAACCACTGGGCCAAAGCAATCCCAATAACTCATCCTCGTGACTTTTATGTGCTGATGTGCCGCAGATGGATTGTAAAACTTCTGGGGGTGCTGTGCAGTACTGAATTGGGGTTGTAACAGTGTTGCAAAGTAGAAACTAAGTGCAAGACATCGTCCGAAAGCAAAAATCATCGGAAATGCGTGGAAATGATCAGAAAAGGTCAGTGAAGGTCATGTGACATTGGTGGCATGTGGCACAATCATGTGATCATATGTTAGCACTGATGTAATGTCAAATTATGCAAACAGAGTGGTGTAGAGCTCATCAATGTCTTCATGTGATGGCCTGTCCACGTTAGAACAAGTACAATAAAAAGCAAAAATGCATGGTTAGCCAGTTAGCGGGCTCATCACTGATAACCCATTTTCTTCAACCATCTTTTGGCTGTCACTAATGAAATTGCCTTTTTGAGGCAAAATTGTTTCTTAACCTTAGGTATGGCAGTGTATTGGACAATATCAAGAGCTCAAATATATGGTCCAAGGCTCTGTAGGTGTGTTGCAATCTCAGTGGCTGTGTCCTCATCATCAATTCTACAATAGTGGGCTGCACCATTCAGTGACAGGGAAAGTGTGTCTCGATCTTTGATAAACACTTGTGCCCATTTCTGGACATTGATCCCTTGCTTTGTTCCACATTGCTGAACATAAGTACAGTGCAACAATGACACCATCCATCAGCTACCATTGGAGCCATTGCCATATTTTGACTTAGTGTCAGTATACAGTATAGACATGCAGCAAGCTTGCAACCCATTCAAGTCTCATTTGGAGCTGCAAAGGCAGTTTGCACTCTTTGTAGCCTCCTCCCTTTGGCTGCGGGGGTTTCAACATTTGATTAACATCAACATGGGCACCCTTTGCAGCTTCAATAGTTGGTGGTTGTCATGCCTCCCAACTATTATCTCACTGTGGACCTGTAGTACATTCTCATCATCACTTGAGTCATCATTCTCACTGCTGTCACTTTCGTTCTCTTCTCCAGCCCTGTTACAGCCTTGGTACTCACCAACACCTTCTGTGCTGTCAATCCCCAATCCACTTCCAGTAATAGACAACAACGCTTCAATGATGATGGGACCATTAGCATCAAAAGGTAGTGGATCTATTGCAGGTTCCCTGTCATCATCCTTAACCTCTTCTATAGATGGCCATGGCACTGGGGTTACAATAATTTGACCATTTTTAGAGACCAGAGGGGGCTGCACTAGTGACAGGCAAGACATGTCAGTTTTGTTGTGTGTCGGAGATGACAATGAGCCATCATTTTCTTTGTTAGAGGCACAAAGCTTCTTGGCTGGGCAGGTATTATGTCCAGAGTTGTTGATATAAACCAGGACACTAGGAGAGCATTTGGCCATTGTAACAAGAGTAGAGGAAGCAGAATTGATGTGAAGACTGTATTGGGACTACCACAAAATTTTGACCAGAATTCACAAGAATGCATCTTCTTATTTGGTAGATACTGCTGCAAGATTCTGAGTAAACCAAATGGTAGCTAACATGGTTGACTACAATGTAATGTTGTTGGATTTTGCTGAAATTTGTTCTGATTCTTGCACTTTGCCTAACATCATTGCTTGCAGCAATTACACCCCTGCCAATGCACAATTTCAATGCATCTACTTATTTCTCAGATCTCTTTTGTAATATCTAATCCAGCCAATATTGGCCACATACTCTTCGCCAAGGTGTTGTTGCTGTATTTTTCAGAGATGGCAATAAATCAACTGATGGAAAGATTTTCTGTTTTATCATGCAATGTAATGCTCTTGCAAGTGACATTTAACCAATCCATGTGAGCCCTATCTTAGTAGCTTATACACCTAGCATGAATTATGGTACTGTATTGTGTAGGGTGTCCTCCTGACTCTAGTATGAGTCTTCTCAGCACTGCCAATCATATTGTGGAGCTCACACAAGCTGTTTCTGGAGTTAGTGGGTAATGTGAAAGAACCAGTCATGGAGTATGAAGTGAAGCAAGTCCCAAAATCTTCAGAGAGGGTAACACAGCAAGTTTATTTTACCTATTTGCATTTGATTGACTGTTGTGATGACCTCTGACAACCTTCAGCAGTATTGTTTACACCGCATGGTCATTTCAATTTC
The DNA here is from genome assembly GCA_000827315.1 of Piloderma croceum F 1598. Classification (NCBI taxonomy): domain Eukaryota; kingdom Fungi; phylum Basidiomycota; class Agaricomycetes; order Atheliales; family Atheliaceae; genus Piloderma; species Piloderma croceum. Next base: position 194,202 of record KN833038.1, on the reverse strand, counting down.
CCTCTAATGCTGAGCAACTTCTTTGGCGCATATCTGAAGAAAATGGGCCCATCCCCCAGCAAGAAAATAGGATATCACACTTACTGAGCTCTAGTGAGCTGCTGCAAATGTGTAAGGATACAAATGAACTATATACTAGCCCTGCAGCCTCCAGGATTCAATTTGTACAAGCTGCAGGGTCACACTTCATATAATATATATTTTGTCAGCAGACTAGCTTAAGTACTCTGAGGCTAGATGGATAAAAATAATGAGGTTCACCTCAGTCATCACACAGGAGAATGGCAATGGCTGAGGTGATATGAGATAGTAATGTGGATTTATGTAAGTAAGACCACATACATCATGATGGATATCTGTGATGCAGAGAAAGAAAGGTATATTACTGGAAAAATAAATAAATATAATAGAGTGTTAAACTGTGCAAAATATGGGGGTGCGCCAGAACGCAACACACATGTGAGAAAGGCAAACTATAAAAGGTAACGTGACACATATGAACAGTAATCATCCCTGCGGAAACTTGGCGCAGGCTTGTAAATTCAACAGTTCAATCTTACTGTTCTAACACATCAACTCATGCTGTTTCCTCAGGCTAAATACACAAAAGAAACTCACACAAAATTAGATTCCAAAATGAATGAACGGAGCCCACCGATCCAATGTAATATTAGGGTCCTCCCGGATGCATAGTATTGCACGATTGAGGGCTATTGCCACCTCGGATGGGTCAATATTCCGTAATCCATTACGGAAGAAATACCAGTATGTGTGGTCAGATACTTTTGGAGCATCTTTGTCGTGAATACTCCACATGGTGGCAATGATGCTCTGAAAGCCTGCAAATTGTAGCCCTGCTGCTAGATGTAAGGCCTCTCCAGAAAGGTCCTTTAGTCCAGAAGCTGCATGACAGACTGACAAAAAAGCAAACTGTCCATTTGACAACCTTTGAGATGCAATTTTGTGGAGTTCAAGGTGGCCATTGTGTAATGCAAATCCACTTTTCATGCCAAGGACAGGGTCTTGAAAGCCATGACAGGCAAAATGTACCCAGGAGTATGATTCCAAACTGTCCAAGACACAATCAACAGTCGCTTCTTCCCCTGACAGATGTAAGACCTCTTTGTCAAAAGCTCAAGTCATTTCAACCAATTTTCCTGCCTCCACAGTTGAATATGGGAGCAGACTCTGGTTAGGTGTTTTTGGTTGACTGATGGCGAGAAATTCCGGCTGTCCTGTCATGCATTGCATTTTTTGCTTCTGTGCTCAGCAAAGTGCACTGAGAGTGGTCACATATGAGGAAATAACGAGACAGGTGACATCTGGTGATCCTTCAACTCTAGGACCTGCAGCATGAATTGGAACAAATGTGAGAGGTCCAGTGGGATACCACCAGACTCAATGTTGAGGGAAGCCATCGTTGTCATGGGGTGTAACTTTAACCTTTTGAAAGATAGGGACCAGCAACTTGTCCCAGATTTCCTGTAGAATGGATTGCAGATTATTGGTGACGAATTTATACGGTCAACTTTTTCTTGCATCTGCAGACCGGCTATAGATCGCATTTTCGGTCAATTCGGTCAGTGTTCCGAGGCCAATGTTGGACAGTGACAGATGTTCAATTGGTCCAGTTGCAGAAAAGATCAGCACATCCACTCCATTTTCGCCCGCATTGATGATGACAACCTGCCCTCCAGTTGCAGCATAGCGGAGTTTGTGGAATGGTACAAGCTTGAGAAAATACTCAAACTGTGGGATTTGTCTGACCTTTTCCACCAGGCTTTCCCACATTCTGGCCAAATGACAACGTTCTTGACCAACATCCTGTCCATCACGAGCTCCCAAATCCTGGTATACATCACCGATGAGAGAATCGGAAAAATTACTTGCATCCAGCTTCCGACCAACCACGGCAAGTTGGTCGGCCAATTCCGGGTTTACTTCCCTCAACTTTTCTAGATCGGTTCGCAGCGAAGCAGCTTGCTGCCAGGATACCGATCGTCCCAAATCGAGAAGCTCTACCGCTTCTTCCAGACGACCAACCTGAATGGCACACGTTGCGGACAAGGAGCTCAAATTCTCCGAATCTTCCTCCATGAGCTTCTCTTGACGAGATGTAATGTTGAGACCTAGCCATGCTACCTTGGGCAAAATTTCTAGGGCTGTTCGATAACCTTCCAGCGCAGATGAAGGGCTGTAATGTTGAGAAGCTATGTCAGCCCATGCACGAGCGGCAGATAGCGCATGATGAGGGTTTGCAGCTTTGGATTGTGCAGCTGCTCGGAGGGATGAGATAGAATCCACAAGATCTTCTCGCTTGTCCAGGTGTTCAAAACGTAAGTTCTGTGCAAGACCGAGCTCAAATAAATATTGCGACATTTCTGGGGAATCCTGTCTGATCAGTTCAGCTGCCATTTGGGAGTGTACGATGGCATCGTCAATATCCCTCAATTCTCCGAGGCGAACGTAACGCATGCGCAGGCAGACGCTAAGGTTGTGCAGATATATTTGTTTGCGGGGATTTCCGATATCTCCCGTCAACTGAATTGCATTTCGAAGATTCACGATAGAATCTTCGATATCCTTTAGACTGGACATGGCGTAATCGCATTGTTCAGACGCGCGGAGGTTAAGTCCCTTTCGGTGGTAAATGGTTGCAACGTCAACCCCATAAAGCTTCCTAGCCAATATCCGGAAGCGTGTAGTCATTGCGCCAGACAAGTTGTTGAGAGAGTGAGCGGGATCGGCATATCCAACCGAATGCAATTTAAGCGCTTCAGTATGAAGTGTGATCGCCTCATTCAAGTCATCCATGCCACCGCACTGGGTGAACTTAAAGCGAGCGTGAATGGCATTGGCGAGATTGTTGAGATAAACAAAACGATCGGCGTCACTAGGAGGATGGAAGTTGAGTGCCTCGCGATGATATTTGATGGATTCCTCCACATCTAATTCATTTCTAGAATCTTGGAATCGAGTGTAAAGGGCAGCGCCAAGATTGTTGCGACAATCCGCACGGAAGGGGCTGTGAGGGGGGCAGAGCCCGACTGCTTCGCGAAGGTAAAGGATGGACTCCTCCAAGTCATTTGTGCTGAGGCGGTAGTACTCTTTCATGTCCTTATCTAAACTGCCGAACTTTTTAAACTGGGCAGAAAGAGCGGTCCCAAGATGGTTGAGGGAAATGAAACGTCTCCCATTGGGATCGGGCAGGAGAATGAGTGCACGACGGAGGTACAAAATCGCTTCCTCTAGATCCTCTCTCTTCCCTCGTGCTTGGAATAGAGTGAAAATGGCATTGCCGAGGTTGTCTAAGGGAACGGCATTAGAACGGGGATTTAGGTCAAGCGCTTCACGAAGGTGCTCGATTGCCTCTCCCAGGTCTTCCATCCTGCCATATTTTTTGAAGCGACTGACAAGTTCAGTACCCAGGTTACCCAAGGAGGTTCTGCGGGAGTCCTCAGAAGCACGGAAGGGAAGTACTTTTCGATTACATGCGATCGCCTCCTCCAAATCCTCTGCTCGACCCAGCTGCTGAAAGCGAGCATAAACTGCGCAGGCAAAATTATTGAGGGATTCCGCATAACTATCATCGACCTGAGGGGAGCAGAGTCGGCGTGCTTCGCTGAAATAAGTGATGGCTTCCTCTAAGTCGTGCATATCGCCGTCTCTGTCAAAACGGGCTTTTACGGCAACGGCCAATTGGTTGAGAGAGTCGACGCGATCACCGCCGGATAGACGGAACTTGAGTGCGTCGTTGTGGCATTTAATTGCCTCCTCCAAATCTATCACGTCGTCCAACCTTGTATATCGAATGTATAAAGCCTTAGCAAGTTGGTAAAGAGCAGTGGCAAATATAAGGCTTTTGGGGGGGCAGAGGCTGGGCACTTCGCTGAGGTATTTAATTGTCTCCTGAAGATCCTCGATGCTATTAGAGAGTTGATAGCTACTAGACATGGCAAATGCCAGCCCATTGAGAGAATCGCGGCGAAAAGAATGACCAGGAGGACGGAGTTTGAGTGATTCGCGGTGAAGTTGGATTGCCTCCTCTAAGTCAGCCTTTATGCCCAACTTCATAAAGCGGGCATGAATGGCATCGGCAACGTAATAGAGAGCTATGGGGAAGAGGGGTTTATCAGGACGGCGGAGAGCAAGTACTTCACGGAAGTAAGTAATCGCCATTTGCAGATCATCAATACTATCTGATGCTATGATACGCTTGTATATGGCTACGGCAACTTGTTGTGCACAAAGGTGACGATCAGGGTGGCCTGTAGGAAATTGAATGTCAAGTTGGCGACGCATATCCGCCAATGGATCCTCCATTTTGCCGGTCTTGAAGCTATTCTCCAGCAGATTGGGTTCCTGCAAGAACGCTGTTAGAGGGCAAGGGGGAGATGCGGCTATAGACAACAACGAGCGCACAGTTAGCAGGTGCTTACTAAGAATACATAATTTTGAAATAATGACAAGGCATCGGTGTTTCTATATACACATTAGCTTGATATCGCACTTTTGCATAAGATCAAAAAAACTCCCCATGACACCTCCATGGGCCAT
>KN833038.1:164022-189545 GCA_000827315.1 Piloderma croceum F 1598 | reverse complement strand
CTGCTGAAAGCGAGCATAAACTGCGCAGGCAAAATTATTGAGGGATTCCGCATAACTATCATCGACCTGAGGGGAGCAGAGTCGGCGTGCTTCGCTGAAATAAGTGATGGCTTCCTCTAAGTCGTGCATATCGCCGTCTCTGTCAAAACGGGCTTTTACGGCAACGGCCAATTGGTTGAGAGAGTCGACGCGATCACCGCCGGATAGACGGAACTTGAGTGCGTCGTTGTGGCATTTAATTGCCTCCTCCAAATCTATCACGTCGTCCAACCTTGTATATCGAATGTATAAAGCCTTAGCAAGTTGGTAAAGAGCAGTGGCAAATATAAGGCTTTTGGGGGGGCAGAGGCTGGGCACTTCGCTGAGGTATTTAATTGTCTCCTGAAGATCCTCGATGCTATTAGAGAGTTGATAGCTACTAGACATGGCAAATGCCAGCCCATTGAGAGAATCGCGGCGAAAAGAATGACCAGGAGGACGGAGTTTGAGTGATTCGCGGTGAAGTTGGATTGCCTCCTCTAAGTCAGCCTTTATGCCCAACTTCATAAAGCGGGCATGAATGGCATCGGCAACGTAATAGAGAGCTATGGGGAAGAGGGGTTTATCAGGACGGCGGAGAGCAAGTACTTCACGGAAGTAAGTAATCGCCATTTGCAGATCATCAATACTATCTGATGCTATGATACGCTTGTATATGGCTACGGCAACTTGTTGTGCACAAAGGTGACGATCAGGGTGGCCTGTAGGAAATTGAATGTCAAGTTGGCGACGCATATCCGCCAATGGATCCTCCATTTTGCCGGTCTTGAAGCTATTCTCCAGCAGATTGGGTTCCTGCAAGAACGCTGTTAGAGGGCAAGGGGGAGATGCGGCTATAGACAACAACGAGCGCACAGTTAGCAGGTGCTTACTAAGAATACATAATTTTGAAATAATGACAAGGCATCGGTGTTTCTATATACACATTAGCTTGATATCGCACTTTTGCATAAGATCAAAAAAACTCCCCATGACACCTCCATGGGCCATTCTGATTCCACCAGTAGATCAACAGCGTTGTCCCCAGAACCAGGAGCGGGAACCTACACACATCCCGCTCATCCTTGTTGCAGCAGTTTTCGTCCGCAATCCCGGTTCTCCGCAGTTCCTCCAGGATGTTCAAATTCCACTACCGGATTGGTAGCATTATCCGATAACCCAGGCGTGTGGACCAAATTCTCTAATAGTCCATTCGTCATTGAGTCTAGTCTAGATTGTTTCGTCATCCACGCCAAGCCCCGATCCAGCAGTGCAATAATGTTCAAGAGCCCATCGTCAAAATAGAAAAAACGAACTTGAGAGAGGTGGAGAAGACAGCCGGATTAGCGGTATATCAAAGGCCAGGTGCGGGTATTAACTTCAATATCCTTTTTTGAGTGGTTGAACTGATGGCTGTCGTATTTTGTGTGTATGCAGCTTCTGGCTTTACAGAAGATCCCGTTAGGATCGAGTATCGACATCGTGCTTACTTTCGGGTGAGTCGCATTTTGTTATGGTCATTTAGCCTTAAGCTGACATGTCTTTTATTGCAACTGCTGAATCACTACCTACGTGCACCAGACATCCAGCCGAACTTGCACGACCGTCATGGACGTCGCTCACCCTCAGCGAAGTCCGAACTCAAGCTCACAAAAGGCAATCTTTGCTTCCTGGTCATGTCAGCACTGGGTACGCACTAACGACCACAACGCCAGCAAGCGTTCAACAATTCACCTTCGCCCTTTGCTTCACGCTGCTTTGCGCTCGCCATGTCCTCCCACAGGGTTTGCCTTTCCATCTCGTTACATGATGCTTCGAATCATGATGCATAATAGTCTCGTCCCCATCCGTTTTAGGGCATGTGGTGGGAAATCAGCTCGGAGTTTTATTAAACGGATGGGGACGAGACTAGATGCATAAGTGGATTTGCGCAGAGCGCTCCATTAAAAGGTGCTTCGTCTGCTCTTGGTACAAGATGTCTGAGGAGAAGAAGTCCCTACTTGGTCACTACAGCTTTTTTATGATGGGCATTTAATTAACTCTTACACCCTTCGAAACTTTGTGTTCACACATCCGGCGGCAAGATCAAATGGCATAATTCCTCCCCAACATTGACATTTCATTCAATTCAGTTGGCGGCCGTTGGACAAGATATAAAGATACCATCACCAATGACTCGCGAGTTGTTCCGCTACCCGTCAGCTTTGGGTTACTCTGTAATTTCTCTGCCGTTCGCTGACTTTTTTAGACATGGGCCCTGGCGTACATAAGTGTGCTCATCTTGATGTCGAAGTGTTCCCTCAGTGGAACAACCTGGTGTCCGAATCTCACAGGGTTTATGGTCAGTACCTGTTTTTCGTTTAAATTCTTTGCGTTCGGCGCTAATCGCGCTGGCCATCATGCTACCACTGGCACTGGCAAATAGTCCAGGCCTGCAGGTGGAGTCCTCACTAACCTTCCTTTCCTGGGGGCCGTGTGGATCAAACGTTAACGATCAAAATACAGTCCATTCCTCGGATCTTAGAATTTCGACGTGGTACCTATCTCAGTGACAATGTTTTATTAACTGTATGCCGCAAATCAAGGCTTGCTAGCTTCATTTGCTGCGAGCGAGTTGGCTGCCCTCATGATGCTGCAGCAATGTGCAACAATCAATGATGTCAGATTCATTTTTCCCGAGGGATCGCTAGCTGAGTATCCGTACGTGCTATGGTAGCACCAGTGTCTAAAAATGAACTCATGGTGACTCCAAGTCAGCTCGACAAAACACAGGACATCAACGTGTGAGCAGTTATATACATCACGAACGTTGGGTAGGTACTTCGTACTAGTGCACACAAAATGATACGGCGGGATCAGAAAACGATATAAAAAGAATACGGAGAGCCCAGTAAGGGTTTGTAAGACAGCATCGTTAAAAAACATATGGGACTCGCGTCGACAAGAATACAGGTAAGTCATTTGCTGCACGGCGGGCGAGTTGGCATAGAATGGGCAGTAAGAAGTATTTGCGAACCATTTTTCTTTTCGTTCGAATAGCCGCGCCCCATCAAAGCGGCTACGCATCGCCGTTAGCCGCTGCCGATAAGCCTCCCACATCCATATCCACCGCGCCCATATCCACTTCAGTCCCATCACCATTCTCTGTCTTGCCCTCGGCCGTGTTCTTGGATTTATTAGAATTCAAGATTTCGTGCCATTTGTCGACCAACGTTTGCGCGCGCTTAAGGAAGTTGTATTCGGTATTACGAGGGATTTTATCTTCGCTGAGTGCGGCGATGTGCCGCATTACCTTGCCGATCTTGGAGAACTAAGCAATGGGAGGAGTCAGGATGCGCCCACGTTGAAGAGCGGAACGCCAAAAAGGCGCATACTAACTGAGAGGTAGTGGATGTTCATGTTGTCATATTGTTCGACGCTCGTGAATAGCTCATCGAGCTGGGGCATGTCCTGTGGAGCGAAGAAAATCAGTCTAGGAGATATCACAGGCAAAATCGTGAACCAACTTCAGAATTGGGCACGGTTTTAGGAGTCAAAAAGGCCTTTTGCAGTTTATGTCGCCATTCGCGGACTCGCTTGGCTTCCTCGTCGCCTTCCAGGGCTGCAACGAGCAGGAGACAAACACATAGGACGAAATATTATGAGTAAAATACCGCGAATATATTGCTTACAACTCACCATCGTCATCACCAGCCTTCGCACGTTTAGCCTTCTTAGCCACCGGTGAAATTGGCTTCTTGCTGGGGCCAGAATCCTCGTCCTCAGCCTCGGGGCCACCCTCGTCCTCCGATTCGATCATCGCCTTCGACTTGGTGCCATTTTTCTTTCCCTTGCTCGCACTAGACTTCTTCCTACCAAGGGGCTCCTCAGATGTCTTCTTAGGTCTGCTTTTCGCTTTGGGTTTGGCAGATGGTGTAGCATCGGCCTCGCGCTTCCTCTTTTTCGATTTGCCCGCCTTGACCTCTCCCTCTGCCTCACTCTCTAGTTGGTCCACAGCGGCATTTGCCTCATATTCGGCTTCAGCTTGAGCATGCGCTTCTCGTTCTGCCAACCAATCTTCAGGGTCAAGGGCAATTTTGTAACCCTTGTGTAGGTCGCCGTTCTTTTTGGAAGGCTCGTTGATGAAGGCTTCGATCTCGTGTTTCTGGAGTTTTGATATGTCTTTTGATACTGTCCACGCGCTAGAAAGAAGATAAGAAGAAGGAACCGAAGAAGAGAGCTTGGTATGACGACGTACTGGTCTCCTGCCGGGAAGAACCTAACGCAATAAAAGCTTGATTTCTTGGAGGTTGGTCGTTCTTTCTGGACGCCGGGGGGTACGGTCTCTGGATCGACAATCTGGACGTCGAAAAAGAGTCAGAAAGGAGATGAAAGCGGGCACACGACACGCGACTGGAAGGCAACAGACCTGGCCAGGCCAGGCGGGATAACCGCGTATTTTAGCAAGGACAATGTCGTTGATGGCATAGGAGGCATCGTGCTCGCCGTTCTTGCCAGCTTTTGATTTGGTACCCATGGCGGAGACGAGAGGATCAGGCGGGCGGACAGAGGCGGGCAACTTGCAATCGTCAAGGTCAGAGTCAAACTTCATTTTCTCACGCGCCACAGTCTCCACGTGCTCGGCCCGTGCGCGCTCCATACTTGAAGTTCCTGACCATGTAGCCTGGCCAGAGCTAACGTCTACAGAACGACGGATTCATCAGCTCCTATTCGGTCTAAGTCATTTGTTCCTTTTCCGTGCATCAGGAATGACTAGGCCGTAAAACGATGTAAAAACGTGAGGACATGTCCTGAGAGAATTTGATTCCTTGATGCGCTTCTTTAAACGGAGGTTTCAGCTTCCTGTCATCCTTAGAACAATTCGTATCACTGAAACCTGATCCAGATGCCTTTGCATTGCGATCGGATGCCAGGAGACTTCTTCGAAGAGTCTTGGTCACGGTGGGTCTTTTCCTTCGGATACCTCTTCCGTTCTTCTTCGGCAATTTCATTACCTCGGTCCAGAGCAATAATTTTGTCCTCAAGCTGATCTAAAGCAAGATCCAACGTCTCGTATCCAGCATCTGCAAGTTTGACTCGCAGGTGAACTGGAGCACAGCGAAAGAAGGCGAGAATATTATTCTCCGTAATGTCACTAATGGTGTCTGTAGTTTCCGCAGATAATCAATAGCTGATATATCATTTGTGTACAGCCATCAAACCTATCATGTTGCTGCATATGAAATGATGCAGGAAAGCAGTAGTTCAATAATGCCATGAAGTACTCAGAGAGTGAGTACTTCATACGAGTACAAATTTCTTGCCCGTAAAATCAGCACGCTTTTCCCGTAGAATATTTTCTGCAACATCGGATGGCCTGAGAATCACTCAGCCAGCCAGTCGCGAATCGCGCGTACCCATTTCTTAAAGGTGCCAGCTTTTAGCTCACCGCTGTATTTCGATGGTGGGTCATCCCTCAAAAAGGACTGTTGGTATTTCAACATAGTCATATTGGCGCAATGTTTACGGCGCAAGTTACGTTTTTCCCGTTTGACAGATTCAGCATCACTGTTGTGGTCGGAAGCAGGCTCTTCACGAAATATGTCTTGACGTCTGAATGAGCTGTTTGAACTCGAGTCATTTGACTCCGAGTTGCTCGAAGATGAACTAGGATCGTCTCACCAAATATGGCGTGGTGAATACCACTCTCTTTTGGTAGGCGAAAACCTCTTTTGGGAAAAGTACTCCTTCCAGTACGCGTGCTGCGAGTTCTTGACCGCTTGTGTTTATCACTGGGATGTGACTGTTTGTTTTCAAGCTTCGCCAGCCTGTGCTTTAAGCTTGCATTTCATCTTGTGCCTCGCTGTAGACGTTTCTCGAGCTGCATAACAGCCTCGAGGTCAGCAGCAATCTGGGCATTCCGAGCTGCGCGAGTATTCTCATCCTTGGACTTAGCAGCCTTCCATTTACTCTTGGTATGGGATGCCCGAGTCCCTCAGATCTTCAGCTTCCAATAGCTGTACCCCATTCAGCTCCAATGCTTGGTTTTGCTTTCGTCCTAGGGGTTTCCTGTATTTACCGTTAATGCTCCGACGCAATTGGGAGCATGTCCTATGGCAGGCACCTTTCTCGTTGTCAGAATAGTTTTGCGAAGACAAACCTTTGTACACTCTTTGAATCTTAGACGTAAGGATTTCTTCGCACTCACTACCTTGAAGCAGGTGTGCTGGTTCTACTTCAAGCGACGATTGAGGTTCAATCTCAAATAAGCTATGAGTACGTTTACTCAAGGTTCCGAAGCACATGTGAAGATCTTCAATGTCGGATAATTCGTCTTCGGGACTAGACTCGAACCACTGGAATGGTTCTTTGCTTTCTTCACTATTAGCATTAGCGAAACACGATGGAAAGTACTGTCCATTGCTCGCAATACTACTATTCGAGCTACGACCGACTGGGCAAGCGTATCTGCTCAGACAAATGAATCCTTCATCAAGAGGTTCCGGGGCAGACAGGTCACGATTCCCATTGCTAAGATTGGACTCACGGAGACCATCTCCGGATCCGTTGCCTTCCTCAGTCTTCCTCAGTCTGCCTGAGAGGCTCGTCACCGCTGTCAAGCGATGCTTTCAGATACTCGCGGGTATCCGTGACTTCCGAACCATGTGACGAAACACTCCCAGATTGGTCATCCGTCACCTGCAAAGTGAGCAAGGGCGGAGAATACAGCGAGCGGAGTCATTTCCACTACGCAAAAACATGGCCTAAGGTGTCCTTCGTTGTTGATGTGCATCGGGTTGATCAAGCCCTCGTTTGTCAACTAGAATGTGAGAGATAGAGAAGAGAGAGAAGAGAGAAGCAGATACTTCAAAATATGTGATAACCGTAGATGTCGGAGTCCACACGGATAGAGACTTAGGGCACTCGGAGAAAGAAGTGTTGAAGTTACTCGGTGTTGGGTGCCATGCAAGTGAGATGGAATGAGAACGCGGAGTAGGAGGGTTTGGATCAAGGAGGCATTTATCCGATGACGACACCGAGTGGAGAAGAATTCTGAGCATGCGATCGGGACTTCGTGAATAAAACATACCTAAAACCTCTGAATCTCCGTCAGAGCCTGTTTTGCTGACATCGTTTTGTCTTCTACCTATAGACTCCATGCAGGGGAGACGCAAATGTGCTGGCATCAAGAAAAAGCTTGCCAACGCTCCAGATGTCCACCTCCGCCCATGCTCATCTGCAAATACGCGGTGCGAATGTTCTCTTTTCTGTAGATTGTTGGCAGCGCGGGTCGGCAGCATAGACGCATCCTCCCAGTCGATGAGAAACCATTTTCTGGGATCATGAACCGTCCGGATGATGTTCAGCCAGCGAATATCTCTGTGGAACACAGGGTCTGGATCGGCATGCATGACCTTGTCGGAATGTCAGCGGGGGTAACTTCAGCATGAATAAATCGTATTCGTACCACAAGGGCTTCAAGGACACACACGATTGCCACAACATCCTGCTCAGACTTTGGAGGGGTATTTAAGCTTCTGGGCTGGAGATACACAATACATATGGACTGGTCAAGAACAGATTATCTGCGCGTGTAGGATACGCGAGACTGCACCCACCAGCTCGCATAATGCACCATTGGCGAAAACTGGATCTGGGTAGATAAGTTCGAGTGAGGAAAGTCTCGAGGTATCGTTCATAAAATCAATTCACAGAAGCCAGCGGCAATTGCCTGACGATTCGGAGAAGTTTGCAGCCCGTCGTTTTCTTAAAGGATTAGCCAGGGATTAGCCCTCTAATGTGAGACAAAACCAATGAACACGCAGCCAAAATTGTTCATCAAGCCAACCACAGCTCAATTCCTGGCACTGAATATGTCGTGCTTAACGTCATTGGTTCAGATGGGCAGCATTTTTTATGGCAACAATGCTGACGTCGTTATTAAATTGAACCCGGGCCGTCGGACGGTAGCGGCACAGCGATCGGAGTTTAAATTACTTCTGTCTCCTGCCAAAATGTTTGAGCCTGTCCGCGGAGGCACTCGAGGTGGTCAAGCTGAATTCAAATGGTCAGATGTCTCTGCTGACAAGGACAGAGAGGTGAATGGTCTATCATCTTTCCGTATACAAGCTCAAATATTGACGTCGTTTTTCAGAATTACCTTGGACACAGCATAAACGCGCCTACTGGCCGATGGCAAAAGAACAAGGATGTGCATTGGTATAACCGGGATGTCAGTGAGAGTGATGCAACGCGAGCAGAAGAAATCAGAAAAGTGAAGGAGGCAGAAGCAGACGCGCTGTCTGCCGCTTTGTATGTGCGCACTCCCTTGGGCTTATTTGAAATCTGACATGAATACCTATCTTTGCGCAGGGGCTTTGCACCAGTGCCTAAAACGACTCTCGATGCGCCCGCAACCGGTGCTAATGCTATAACTTCTATTCCCAAAGCTGATTCTTTCGAGGCTTCGCGGACACTGGAAAAGGAGGAGAAGCGACGGAGGAAACTCGAACGCAAAGAAGAGAAGAGGGCGAAGAAGGAAGCTCGTCGGTCTGAGCGTGTTACGAATGGATATGATAGCAAAGAAGAAGCTCATCGACGACAGAGGGACCGGACTCGTTCACGCTCTCCGCGTGGATATCAGCCCAGAGATTCAGAGCCATATCATTCCCGTCATTCTCGACGTCGGTCGAGAACACCGCCAGCTCGTGACTTACGTTTTTCGCCGCATCGGATATCTGACTACAACGCCACCGAACGCGAGAGGGAGAGGGATAGGCGCGGATGGGCGAGAAGGGATGAGCGCGACTGATGCATTGATAAAACATCTGTCCTCCTATCCGACTCCCTGATATCAAAGGATTGCTGTAAGAACACACCTCAGTGTATGTTCTATATGCTACCGATGTGTCGGACGAGGGCAGTGTCATCTGATACTAGGTCTTATCATCGGGAAGCAAAAGTGGGCAGTTTGACCAAGTCCCGGTGTATGTTATGTGCTAACCGCCTCGTTGGCTGGAAGTGTTCAGGAATGCTGTCCACTGGCACAGCGCTAGCCCGAAGAGGATCTTTGTGTAAATTCACTAAGTACACTTGACGTACATTACGTTTTGGTCATTTCACCCAGAGGTGGAAATTTGACACGTGTTCTTCATGGCAGTATCGCTAGAAAATCTGTCTCGGATATGTATATGTCTTCTGTAAATAAAACAGGAGGAAATCCCTTGTTTCGAATGCTTCGACGCAAATCTCCGAGATTGTTGACGTAGCTGGGCGTCAGAAGATGCATCTGAGAAGAAACGGACAAGCACCGACCTTGGATATGTCGGTAATAAAATTGGGTAAGTACCGTTTGTTGTGCAACGTTAACATTACATAGTATTGGTACAACATGCAACCAAACAGCTCCTTTCGATTGACTACTCCGGCAATTAACGGTTACAATCACTTCAACGCTATGCGGAGATGGCAGCACGCTATAATCTAATGTTTTAGCAGGATGGTTACTCTAAGTCGTATCGGTCCCATCCCAGACTCAGGGTCGATATCTTATCGCATGATCCCGTGTCCCGTGGTTTGTGCCTATAACACGTTCCTATCTGACACTGTTTGACCCGCCCGCCGTGCCGACAGGCTGTGATCCTATCTATCTTCCTATACGAGGAAAACCGGTTGATTGAAGGGTACAAATACAAAGGCCTATTGATCCCCGGCCGAACACTCTACCAGCGTATCTCATTCTTGACCCATAGCTCGAATACAAAATATTGCTCATTATCGAAATGACATACTATGGCCAGGATTATATGCTCGAAGACAGGACTGGTCAGCTTGACGGCTCGGATTTCGAGGACGTGCACGACCGTGTTCGACTCACCTTGAGATGCACACAGAACGCACAAACGCACACCGTCTATATGATCTACGACCGCACAAGAACAGCCGCTTTTAACTTCAACTACCCTCTTGCTGTTTTGGATTTTGGTCCGAATGGTAGGCTTGGGACGGTGTCTTTCAAAACGGGAGTCCATACGCCAATGAAGCAGTATCTTATCAAGGTTTCTACCACGAGCAAGTATGTTGATGATGCTGGGGAAATCTACTGCTGGTCTCACCGCCTTGGATTTCAGGGTACACGCACGAAAGTTCATAGCGCAGGATGGCCAGGAGTATCAGTGGAGTTGGCGCATTAAACCTGGCGAGGAGTGGACGGTCAGCACATGCAGAAATATCAACCCACACCATATTTTTAATCGTTTGCTGACAGTGCACTAATGCTAGCGGATACCTCGTAGCATGTTACAGCTTGAAGCTTGCGGGGGAGCCAGAGTACTACCAGTCATCAGGGTGCATGCTGACGGTCGACGAAGCATATCCCCATCTGCTTGCTGGTAAGTGTTGCATCAACACAGAATATGCATGCTGTGGTAACTGATCATCCCTCAGAGATGCTAGCCTCACTAACGATCATGCGACATATCGTCGCATACAACCTATAAATTATTCAACATGACCTCGAGTCGTTGATACAAGAGCTGCAATACTCATTTGACTGTAACCTAGAAACATCTACCATCTACAAATTCGTAATTTGTACTCTCTTATAATCCCCTAGTTCGAATCCTCTAGATTACTTTTTGTTTGTGGTTTATTAAACAGCCAGCGTCAATTCATGAAAAACATTCGCAAACTTTAATTTTAATCCGTTGGTAGCGATGATACCTACTGTGTGAAGTGGCGGGATGTTAGAACTGATTATCAAGGTCTGTACTTTCGGCTGCATTTTTCAGTAGATTCAGCAGCGTAGAAGACGACCATCGGGTTCACAATTGTACCTGAAATAACCAATGACATCCAGCACGGAAGAATGGGTGCATTGGGGTGCCACTACTTACCGCATCTTTGGCATCCGTGCCAGAGAATCTGGCAGTTCTGATAGCGATTAATCGCCTGCAATCCCCACGCAGGATAGGTAGCTGCTGGGGACCTCATTCCCAAAAGACGGCGGCAGTTCAATGGATCTAGAGAGATTAATTCGAGGGAGGTAGTCCTCTTGGCCACATGCCATTATCGTTGGCAGAAATTATGTTCCCCCCCAGTCACTGATGGTAGCCAACAAGTTAGTGCCTTCAAAGTTCACATGCAGTGGAAAGGGTGAAACACCACCACGGTCATCATCAACAATCATTTGATTCGCCGCAATGGCATTCACATGTGTTGGGTCGCACCATAATTCAGGTATTTAGCAGACAAGTATCAATGGGATTGACGTACCCAAGGAAATGTAGCCTCGTCTTGAAGCTGAAGCCTGGACGCAGTCAGCTCCGGTGTTACCTGACCATACAGGCCGCACATGCCCCCCGTTTTGGCTCCATTGGCAACATGCCAGCAAATGAAGCTGTAAAGATTCGGATAAATATAGCGCAACAACGATATCATGATACGAAGCCTCATGGGCTATTGAACTCCAAGTCCCCTCCTCGCGGAGTGATCGCTTTAAGGCAAAGGCAGGCCTCTATTGCAGCCGCAGAAAGCATTGTATGTTGGTGCATGTTCAGCCACTTGTCGGAGCTGTTATACAGAACAGCAGCAAGGAAAGCGAGTTGGTGAGGAGAAAAGAATCTCAGCAATGGCATCGTTGACGACATAGTAAGATTTAGAGGCCTAATCCAAATATCGTTATCGTTGGCCAAGTCATCCTAATCTGTTGTCGTCTGCAGGTGACTGCACATGTGAAACTCGTTTGCGCTGTCACATCAAACCTCGGTTCAATCAATTGTGTATTGAATATCAGAACCTCTGGCGCGTGGAACGGGCCGTATATTGAATCCGTTGGATCCAGTCTCTGGTCATCTTTCTCTGCCATCCACGCTGGTGGCGTCCGTTCGCTCGGGGTCTAAGCTTTCTCCGTCGCTGTCATCATCAGATGAATACAAATAGCCTTGGATTTTGTCATTACAAATAACTGGTGATGTGATACAAACAATGTTGTGTCAAGTTGACGAAAAGAAGCAGATAGGTTGGAGTGATCACCTGGCATTGAATAAGGACAAATGACAGCGCAGACAAGACCGACATGCCACAAACAGTAGCTGTAGTAACCAGATGGAGATGACAATAATCATTCGTTTCAAGGAAGATGAATAAAGGAGGCAATAAGGGAGTCCCCGGATATTCAAGCGCAAATTCGTCCTCCAAATTGATCAAGCCTCATGATCAACTGACCCTGATTATCCGCGAGGTCGCATCGAGCGCTTCACAGTTTTCCGGCATTTTCCCCGCACTGCGATCGGGCGTACGTAGTTTCTGAGGTTTGATCCGTTGGAGTTGGTCTTGGACAGTGGGATAGCGGAGTCCTAGGTCGCTCACAAGCGCAATGGAGGCGGGAGACATAATGGATTGCGGAGACCAACTGCGAAGGAGTTCAAGCTACAAGCAGGCTAAAGTCTGTGAGTAAGTCCTCCTGTTCGGCTAAAAGTGTCGCCGTAAGTCGACTGCAGCGAGTCGAAGACGGAGGAAGGGACGGAAATCTTCGGAACGCGTCCAAAAAACGTGGTAAATGGTACGTAAAGCGAAGCAAAAAATGAAGGGTAAAAATCCTAAGGCATGTCCGCAATAAGATAGTATCCAAGTGATCAGTCACCCCAGGAGCGCGAGAGAACGCCGGCGTTCTGAAATCCATATTCCGGTGTATGCGATAGCGCTGGAGGAACTTCAGCTGAAGTGTCCTGTAAAGTAAAAAGCAGAAGACATGAGCCAACAGGTACTGAACCAATCAAGGGAGGATGCGCGCGCATTGGCACTCACAGCACCTATTTCTTGTAATTTCGCCCATTGAGGGACCATTTCAGGTGGTCGGGGAGTCACCAAGTCCTCTGCATCGTCTTGACCTTCATCACATTCATCATCCTGGGCCGTCTCCCCGCGTTGAGACGAACCATCCCCGCTGATATATACCTCTCGTCCATTTTCTTCTCCAAACCTCCCCAGTCTGCCCCTAACCCTACTACTCGATGCCCTGCGCGCTCCTGCACCTCTCACTAGCCTGACATTTAGGATCGGTTTCCTGGGCTCGTTGTCGAGGGAGTAGTGTGATGACGCTACATCTCCAGGATGTTGTAACGAACCTGATGAACGGCTCATGTGGAGAGAAGGGCCTGGTGATGGCGAAGGCTGGCGACTGTTCTGGTTCGAATTTGCGTTCGCCCCGCCAGAATGCGACCGGGACGACGAAGGACCCAAGCGTCCGCCTAAGTTTTGATTATGAAGGTTAAACGGGATCTGTGCATTGACGTTCACCATTTTCCTTAAGATGGATATAGTCAAATGAGCACCGGTACCAAATTGCTTGCTGAAGCCAGGCAGTGTAAAATATAATCACCCTTCTTTTGACCTTACAATGTGGCCCAGCCTTTCCTTCATTTTTTGATGATCAACTACCCGAGGCAAGGGAAGCCTAGAAGACGCTGTCACATAAATATACTGTATCATTTGAGATTACTTACGTCGGGGCCTGTTCTGTGTCCCGGATAAGAGGTGTTCGCTCATGAGGTACGACCTATGGATTTTTAAGTTATAAAAGCCACATAAAGATCAAAGTAGAAGAAAGACATACCGGAGAAGAGCGTGTACGTATGCAGCAGGAGAAGGTTCGAGCCCACAGCGAGGACATCGAGGGACGATGAGCCAGCCAACAACAAGGATTGAACGACGCAGATGCCCGAAAAAGCACCCACCTTCTTTTTTGGGCGATGTGGCGGGATTGTGGCGTGCCTGAGGAATCGGTCAGGGCTTCTTGATTTGATATCAAATCAGGTTGCCTTTACGACAAGCGAACGCCACAAAGGTTTTCAAGAAGACCAAACAAAGCATAGACTAATTGTCGGTATTTATCTCACGTCTAGTGGAACCGAGACAGACGCCGCTGTGGTAAAATAATTTCTTGAGTTCTGCCTAGTTCCAGACTTTTGAATTCTTAACCGCGTTATTATCTGATAAATCAGGATGACAAAAAAGACAATTACCCCGTCCTTGGTCTATTGCATATGAAAAACGAGGAGTGCAAGTGGCGTGCGTGCTGCTGAATTGTTCTCGCGAGTTTACATATTGGCGGAAGTGAAACACAAACGTTGACAACGTTGACAAATATTTCAGCCACCGTTCGTTATCAAGGGTTCTGACTTCCGTGTTTCGACCACGCCTCATCGACGACTTCACTGACTCGTAATAACGTCCTTATACTATATATGATATGATACAAAACATTTATCGGCAGCAAACATACTGCAACTCGGACGCTCAAGGGAGCAATTGCATTCTGCTAAACAAATATAGCACGGCCTCCATTGCAGATCAGGCACAATGTCCACTGCCATATACTGCTCTTCCCCGCATTTCATTTCGCTTCCGAGTAATTCTGACACTATATAGTAAGGTCCGCAAAATAATGGTATAGTTGAGTGGAAGCCAAACATAAATGTAGGCAATCGAAAGAATAGAGTTAAAAACAGGAGATGTTGCAAATGCAGAACATCAGAAGCTTACGTGGAAAGGGCAGGATCAACCAATGTCCCTGAGGGCTGGATCACAGCTCGGATGGGAAGCATGAACCCCAAGTTCGCGTTTAAGTGTGCGTCACGTTCACGATCAGGGAACAGCGCCAATGCAAACCGGAAGAGGGGTGTTAGACTGATAATCAACGGATAGAAGTGTACATATAGCTCCCGAAAGTTTGGAGTTCACAAGGAGAAAAAATTAAGAAATGTGTAGCGATTTTATAAGAGGCGGCGTTGAAGGCCCGACGCAGTGAAGATACAGCTGCGGGGCCAGGGGAGGATGGAAGAGAAGGTTCCCGGACTTATGGGACGATAGAATCTCATGATCTCCAAAAGATCCCATCAAAGATCCATGCTGGCCAGTCCTAGACTTCGAATTGGGCGTCTCGCCTATAACAGAAGACAGCTGTATCTCCAAACTTGCTTTTCAGCCGCAAATACGCAACAATAGGGCTGGCCTTGATCCAAAGAATTCGATAGCTCCATCAATCGAACAGCTGTCGGAGGATTCCTTCTCAAGCGATAACCATCTCGAACAATGGCGTGTGATAGTCGTGGTCGACCCTGCCAGTCGAAGTTCATTGCGAAGGACGTCGTGACAGCTGTGCATTTTTCCGCCATACGAGTCGGCCGGTAGATCGCACCATTACGGGAGAAACTCGGCCAAGACAATGCAATGTAGACCGCCTCAAGTTAGTAAATTCGCGGGTGGCATCCGATGGATGACTGAATACAAGGTTGAAATGGTACAATAATACTTCCGCCAAATCTCCAATTGGAAAACACCAAAGAGTCTCGCAAAGCCTAAGACCCGGAATTTCCATTCTGCCTAGTGGCTGTATTGTGTGGGGGGGGGGGGTCAGAAGGCCGTTCTGGCGCTGACGACCCTGGAGAAAGAAGTTTCATCCCACAGAACAGGGAGGCAACCCGCATATACATCATAATGGACACGCAAACCTATTAGGATGAGACAACATTCATGGGTTGTTGATAACCATCACTGTGTCCGAATGAACGGAACTTTTGAGGGTGGCAACGGTGAAAAGGGTGTCAAAGTCCGAATTTCGGTTGATGCGTCATGAGTTGCCGCTCCCAGGTATCGTCCAACCGGAGCTAATACACACGCACCAAGTGCCGGCATGAAGAGATCGAAGTTCGCGATTAGAGGCGCGCATGAGAGGGAAATGCAGACCGGCACGTTAGATCTTCAGGCACGTTGTTTCCAAGTGGAGCAGTCAGAAAGCAGAAAATTGATGATATTATGCCGTCGGAACGCATACGGCCGCAGAAGCCGTACATAAGAAATCAACAAAGGACAACAGGGTTTATGTGGCGAATCAGATGGGCCCCAGCTGGAGATGTACTAGCAGCCAGATAGACTTGGGCGAGATGGATGGACAG
Source organism: Piloderma croceum F 1598 (assembly GCA_000827315.1). Lineage (NCBI taxonomy): Eukaryota > Fungi > Basidiomycota > Agaricomycetes > Atheliales > Atheliaceae > Piloderma > Piloderma croceum. The sequence goes on along the minus strand of KN833038.1, from coordinate 173,592 downwards.
ATCGCAGAGGCTAACGGGCGTAGTTGGCGGGCGCATTCAATAAATAAAAGAGAGCAAGAGGGACGAGGTGCCTGGTTGCCAGCGCCGGAGTGAGCCGGGGTGAGCCGGATTTGTATGAAAGTTTTTGATTTCGTTTTCGCTGTCTCTTGGACTAGTTGTGCCGTGCGCCCGCTTTACCTGTAGGTCCAAGCTCATAAGGCCCAGCATGGCCCCTCTCGTCTGATCCTCGCGTGGCACCCTGAGCAACAACCGCCGCCCCACGGACCCTGATTCTGGTGGATTCTTCAACATGGTCGCCAGTGCGGACGGTGATCTCTACACGCCTTTCCCCCAGAGCAGCTCCTCCATGCCAGACGACAGCAACCCGTCCAGCGAAGAAGGCTCCGGCCTCCACTCGCCCGTCTTCGGCGTCCAGTACCCCGGCGACAGCAACCGTGAGTCGCTTCGCGCCTGTTGGTCTTCTAGCTAGCTCACCTCGATTAAGTCCGCTACCAGCCTGAACAGGTTGACATCCAAAACGCTGCTGGCATCCTGGCCTCGCAGTTCGACTACAACCCCAATATGAACGTCCAACAAGGCCCGCTCTTGGACGCGACTCTCGACCGCTATCCCTCTGACTTTCCCCTTCCGTCCCGCAGCCAGCTCGCTTTGGACATTCCTGTCCACTCTCTGTCCAACACGCGTCTCCCCCCTCCCTCCACCCAGGGTGCCCAGGTCTTCTTCACCTCGTCCTCCGACAGACATTATCCTCCCCAGGATTCCCCCCATGGCCCGAATTACTCGTCTTCCGGAATGCCAATGGATGGAGGCCACCAGGCTTCGTCTTCCTCCGGACAGCCAGCAGGTCAGACCTCGGCTGCCAGCAACAATGCCACCTCCACGGAAGGTCCGCGCAAGGAAAGTTCCGGGGTGGTCATAGCGTGTCGGCAATGGTAAATTGCAACCCATCTGTGCAAGCTCCCTTATTGATACAAAAAAAAATTACAGTCGCGCCCGTAAAATTCGCTGCGATTCCACTCGACCCGTATGCAACAATTGCGTCCGTCGATCGAATGAATGCCAGTATGACGCAGCCCCTAAACGTCGGGGCCCTGACAAGCGTCCAGGCACTCGTCAACGTTCTTGCAAGAAAAGGCCTGCTGACGGGTCTGCCCCGCCACCGCCATCCAAAAGGAAACGCTCAGGTGCTGGTCAGCCAGCTGACAACATCGGAGGTCCCGCAGCCGGTATCAAGGAGAACATGGCAAGCATGAAATCGACTTTTTCCTCTGCCTCTCGGCCTTCGGTTCTTCTCGAAGACGTCCGTGGAGCAGGCCACATGCACGGCGGCCGTCTCTCCCCTCCTAACCTTGACTTGAAGCCTCCGAGGGGTATGGAAGGACAAGGCATGTTTACGGTACGTGTTTCTCTTTTATAGCCGATTCTTGCGAGTTGCCTTAACGTCCTCACTTGCAGGCTTCTTCCTCACCTTCCTCACGCCGTGGCCCGATGTCCCCATATGACCATGACGCCTCCTACAAGTCGTTCAGGCCGCTCGATGTGAACATTCGTCAGGCCGATCTACATGACAGTCAGGGTAAATCGCCTTCAGTTGCGTCTCCATCCCTCGAATACTCGCGCAAGCCGTGGTTTGAGAGCCTCCTTGATACTTACTCCCCCACCAGAAAGGAATCGTGAGTCACCACCCAAAATGCATCAAATTACACGCGTGCTGAATATTTTCCAGGTTGGAGGATATCGGCTCGGACCTGTCGTCGCTGTATGTGGTATTTTGTAGATCGTTCAACTTCTGACTGATGTTTATATCCTCCACAGTTTTAGCACTAGCGGTTACTGGCTCTCTTTCATCAACGTTGACGCCTTCATGCGAACGCTCTTCAATCCGGAGGAACAACTGCGCATGCAACCTGCTCTAGTTTACGCTGGCCTCGCATTGGCAACACTGATGAAATCAAGCGAGCTAGAACTCGGAGCTGCAGGACGCACCCGGGCTGTCTGGTTGCGTGATGCTGCTCAAACCAACTTGGAGCAGTCACTGGCAAATCAGTGGATCGACTTGCCTTTGGCTGAAGCTGCGCTGGTAAGACGTTTGCCGAATCGTTGGATTTTGGGCCGTCCGTTGACTTGTGCTTGTACTCCGACTAGATGCTAGCTCTCTTCGAATCGTCGGCTCACCCCCAGTACCATCCTAGCCGCGCGGCTGCATCCATCAACTATCTCGATAGCATCATCCGCCGTCTACAGCTGACAGTCGTCGACAACAACGACCCCGACGTGTCATCCTTCAAGCCACATCACGTTCCCTCTGTCAAATCCCGCTCTAGCTCAGGGTCCAAGGACTCCCCACAGAAGTGCTCGTGCATCCCCCTCCCTCCAAACGCCAACCTCCCGGCGGACCACTACTCGTCAACATGGTCGTATGCTCCCCCATGGGATGATAATTGGACACCCCACGAAGCATATAAGGAAGAGTGTCGGAGACTCTGTTGGAGCGCTCTGACCATAGTAGCCGGTTATTCGTCTCAATTGGCAGCCTTTGACAAGGAGCCTTCGCAGTTCTTCTTGACTGATCCTGGAAACGTGCGTCCTTCATGTTCTCCCCACATCTCTGTATACTAATGATCCCGCAGTATGCTCTCTTGTTTCCCGGTGAGGTATCAGATCGGTCAAATCATCGCTCTGGGCAATCGCCGAAAGACTCGGTGTGGGCACTTTATTGTCGGAGCATGTTGCTATGGAGCTTCTCCACGCGCTTGAGCAATGATTCCATTACAGATAACATTAAAGCCGAGTATGCCTACGAAGTGTGGGGTGAGACACAGTCTATTCAAGATGCCCTCGACGCACACGTGTGCAACCTCGATACCGCTCTCTTATACATGTGCAGAGAGTATCTCTACAAGTACGTTTCCTATACTCCGCGGTTGCCACATGAGGTGGAGCTGATTGTTTTCCAGTACGCGCGTTACGGTTACGCGTACTTTACGCAGGTTTGTTCCCCCCTCAGATGTGTACGTTTCGGCTCTCTCACGATGTACTTCCAGCTTACGAGATTCGGACAGCGGAATCCCGCATCAACCGCATCAACCCGTTTTCAGTCGCAAAGAAGCTGAAGAATGGCGTGAGTGTCACTATCTGGTTCCTGCTGCTCGCCTGGGCTGACTGTCTCTCAGTGTACTATCAAGATCAAGTCATAAAACGCGTCAAATCGTCCATCAATCACCTTGGCGAGGCCCAGGGCCACTTGTTGACTAGACGACCTTTCCAGGTGACGTGGTTCTCTAGCCAGTTAGCGATGTGAGGCGAATAATCCATTATTCGCATATTAGTTATTAACTTGCAATACAGATGTTTGTCCCTTTGGAATAATGATCGATCTCTCGCTACCGCTCTGGAGTTGGCAAAGTCGGTTCTTATTCTTGTTGACATCCAGAACTCACTATGGCCTTGCCCCGGTTAGTTCTGCAGCTTCCATTCTTCGATTTCATCACTGACGATCACCTAGTCCAACAAACCCGTTGCGATGAATTACGCAAGAGATTGAGTGAGGCTTGCACTGCTGCTGGTGTCACGCAACCTTTGCCGCCTGACTTTTCTCTTCCCCCTATCTTGAAAGCGGCATAAAAATACGCCAAATAATAGACTCTAGTACCTTTGCCTCTACTATTTCATCCTTGAATATATCCCTGTTCGCTTTTTTGCTTTTTTCGTTGCTATGTTTGTTTGAGTGTCTAGCCTTGCCTAGTTTACCGATGGTTCAAATCAGTCTCTAATGGTATTCGTTATTATGGCTATAGGGTATGCACTCTGATTGTTTGTTACTCTGGGCAACTCGTTACATTTTGTCTATGAGATGAGGTTGTCCAGTTCTATGAATTAAAATAGGCCCGATGTTAGACTCTTAGAGGGGCATCATACGGGAACGTCGGCACTCTGCTCTATGGTCTCCCTCTTCCCAGGTCCCTGTGCCTCCAGAGTCAAATAGTGATATGCACAAAAAGAAGGGTGCCTTACAGCTGTTGGCAGTCTGGACTGCAATATTTGACTGCTTGACACTGCCTACATATAGACAGCCGGCTAATACGCGTCTCTTCCTCATACTAGATTTTTAGATTAAGTGAGAAAACTTTGTATAGACAAGAAGGGTTAAAGTCACCGTTGGACACTTGTACCAGGAGCATCCAACCAGACACGGTGGCTGTCTGAGACCAATGCTAGTCCCAATGTAAACCCATACCGCAACGAGATTGTGCACACGCGCAAATTCCTCAGGATCAAGCTTACGGAGATGTTGCGAAGTTTGTGTCCATACATTCTGGAAATCTGTCTGGACAACATTTATTATTTTTCCACCAAAATCGAAGGATCGGGTTTGGTGGTCCAACTTTACAAGCATGAAGTGGTCTAACAGGAGCACCGGAAAGCAGGGAAGAGAGCGGATGCCTTTCGGATTAGGTCAGCCAGATCGACCGAAGGACTAAGCGGTATATAACTTACTTGAAGAACGGGCTGCTAACATAGTTGCATGACTCATAAGGTTGAAGCCATAGTGACTTTGTATAACCTTTAGGAGTACAAGGCCTGGAGAGGGAACGGTACGCAACATGTAGCTGAACCTAGATGTGAGACGCATTATCTACAAAATTTCGGTGATGTGTGGACTCACTCGAATAATGAGTGCGCATTGACGCAAACGGACCACCGCAAATGCTTCGGGCATGATTTCATTTGCCACCAAACCGCTTCCAGAAGATCACCTGCGAATTCAGCTGCCAATTCCATCCCGACATGCATGGCCACACGTAGTGCAACATTGGTTACAATACGAAATTGAGAGTCTGGTATCCGCCGCTGCCTAAACCTGGCTACACACCCTGCCAGCGCTGTCTCGGGTTGGCTCAGTTACTTTGTACAAGTACGCTCATATATTGAGATCTCACAGGCAGCTTGTCTTCGAACACGGTCTATTATACAGTCTTGCACTGCACTGTTGCGTCCTTTCTCCGGACAGTCAAACATTCCTAGCCAGCGATGAGGCACGGAACCGGATTCTCGCGGTCTCAGGCATAAGGATCTGCCTGCAACCATGCCTGGACCTTCGCCGTGCTGACATCCTCCGGACACGGTCCCTGCTGTATCGGTGGTGCCGACGATCGGTACCGAAGAAACATCATAATGTCCATGATGTCTATATCCATATTTTGCTCCTCTTCTCCCGCGCCCTGATTCTTTTGCTCCTCTTCTCCCCCATTCCTTCTGGTCAATCGAGCTGTCCGCGCCGCATTCCCTTCGTTACGATGGTCATCTGCTGCCTGCTTAGCGGTCTGGGGCGGAGGTCGTTGGTCGTAATAAGTCGCCCTGGCCAACTTTCGCAGAGCGCCAACAGCATCCGTCTTCCCCCAGCGCTCGAGCACGGCACAACCATAAACAAAGTTCGTGATAAGCGTAGGTGGCCAATTCTGCAAGGTTTCCGGTAAACGAGCGTCCTGGTTTTCCTGCGCACGATCGGTGGTCGGAGGGTCATAGAAGTGTTGCAAAGTCAGTCGTTCCGCATGAACGGCAGGGACGATACGGGGTGATGGCGGGATGTCTCTCCTGGTTAGTCCGAAATTAGGAGTCTTGGATGGTAGGATAAGCATGATTGTGCGAGACAATGCATTTATAAAAGATCTGACCTGGATAAAAGCGGACTGCCCACTCCCAACGAGAATATGCAAAATGGCGTCAAGGAGAAATCCGTTCTTGGGGGTCGTTGATTTCATTTATGACGTCGTTGTCTGAGTCGCCTCGGATTGTGGTTAACTGCTGGATATACTGTAGAGAAGGGCGTGAGACAAGAAATGATCAAAGTCAAATGATAAACGTACCTCATCACCTTTGGAGTGTGGCAGACAATGAGATGGATTGCATAGCTCGGCACGTTCGCCGGTTACGATGCAGGTTTGATCGCGATGAGTGACGCTGGCTGAGAATCCCTCTCGTCTTGAACTGTAAGTGCGACTCGGAGACGATTCTCGATCATGAAGGCCTTGAGTATCGACGAAGCGAGGTTGACCTACTAACAAATATAAGAAGCGAAGATGGACAGAAAGAAGATAATTTGCCGGCTGAGAAAAAGTAGTAACCCTCTCGCACTGACTGCGAAGTTCCTATATCATAGCTATCCACTTCGGGGCCGTCGCAGTGAGTTCTGAGTATGCCTTCGCGCCCGTAGATGATGAAGCCAAGGAAGCGAAGCCATTTCAGCGGGCGGAGAGTAAACCTGTCGAACTGATCGGTAGGAATGGAGAGAATGGGGATCCAGGTAAGATATGCCTCATCCACTATGTACAGCCACATTAGGGTTACATTAGGGTTACAAATGCCATTTGCTAAGGCTCCCACACTAAGGAAAAATAAATTATTTTGAAACCATGGAAAGGTGTGTATGGGTCATAGCTACAATATCATGGTAACAGAACTTCTGAATTTTTGATACTGCTGGTGAAGATAGCATTTTTGTAATTGGAGGAAGAAAAAAAGTCTAATTGTACAAAGTGATTCTTTTATGAATCCGGGTGCAAAAGGTTTTTGATTCTTAAATTTTAGCTCACCGGGTGCTCGGGTAATAGCCATAACCGGTTCTCACGCCACATGATATTCCCCATTGGGTACCTTTTTTTTGGGAGTTGTCAAACAGTTTTTTCAGCCAATTGAGTTTTTTACCATTCAGATATTGGCTTACCCTAACCCTACAGGGTTAGGGTTACACTGCCACACCTAGTAGCTGAGTATGGATGAGGCATATCTTATCATCAATTTGAATCCAGAGCTCTGTGGCCATTAATGGATCAAGTTGGTGTTTGAGAGAGCAATATAGTGTCGCATCGCCATCTTAGTGCATTCCCACGCCAATGGTCCATGCATCGGCACTGCCACTGCGTGGCGCCACCGAGCTACAGCAAGAGGCTTAGACTCAACAGCAAGGACTTACTGTACCATTTCGACCGACCGTTCGGTCATGCGTCACGAGCGACCGTGAACCGAGCACTTGAGGTGTTTCATCACGGGTCACAGGCCGCTGTGAACACTTGATTAAGTCAATTTTTGTGTAATTTAGCAGCTTACCTGTCTATTTAGGTAATATTTAGGCGCAAAATGAACACTTTCGGTGCCTGTCACAGCCAAAATTCGCTTGTGAACTCTGTCAGGTAGTGTTCACGAGCATCACGCGTCGCACCCTGTGAACGGTTGGTCGAAATGGTACAGTAGTCTGTCGCTCAAGAACGCATTTTCATGGAGCAGTTCATTCAAGTAAGCACCAGCCCAGTGGCTAGACTATTTCTTAGTTGAAAACATATCAGTATACTCATCAGCAATGTTCTCTTAGATAGCGATATTATGTTGAGCTGCGCAACAGTCATGGGTGCGCTTGAGGACCTGCTGGTTCAAGAGAAAACACTCGTATCGCAAATACAAGCCATGGAGGACACACTATCTGGAGTTCATGTTCACATAGTGGAGTTAAGGAGTGTCAATAAGGGAGCTGGGACGTATAACCTTCTGAGTGAAACACTTTCAGCCATTTTCGAAGCAGGCCTAACCGAGACACCTGAGACTAGGGAAAGAGATCTTGTGCCGTGGGATGATCAATCTGAACAATGAACTATTCGATTTGAGCTCCTTGTGTCATCGGTATCACACAGATGGCGAAATGTTGCATTGCAAACAAGTAAGTTCTCCAGAATCACTTGTTGTGGACTGCATGTTTAAGGTTCATCTGGAGGGCTCGATGGCCATCGCGGTATGTACCACACATTGTTGGCAATGATATTTTCTGACCTAAATGATACCTCAGTCAGTAGTAGCATTTATTGTGGAAATGTAAACCTTAATTGTGATTTGTCATTTCCTCTGCACTGATGAAATCCGTCGCAACAGGTTCTACACGTATAGACTATGGAAGTGTATGTCACGGCTTCCTGCTACCCTCTTCCACTCAGTTGTTTATGTAATAACTCTTCATACAGTCAGTCACAGCTTTCTGATGGTGGGTTCCATTGTATGTTGACCGCATAAACTCTCGTTTCGATTGTTGCATTTTAATAATTTATGCGCAGGTAATTCTGGCATTTATCACCTTAGGTGTGTCATCTATTCCTCCCATGGATTGTTGTTATCTAATTATGTGGGTAGTGGGTAGCGGAGGTACTCTCCTTCCTTCCTTCCTTCCTCCATTTATATTTCTAATTGTCTTGCAGCAATGCTATCAAGGATTGTACATGCCCCAAGATGGGATAGCACCGAAATCAGCAATGTAAGTGTTTCTTACTACTTCTTCCTTTGTTTTCCCGATATAGCTGAAGCTTTGCACTGGCTGCCGATACCGGCATCATTTATCCTTGGCTCAACAGTCACTTGCGATGTTGCTATTGCTGGCACACAGGTGTATACTTTTCAAAAAGGCAACTATGGTGCTGGATGGTAGGTATCAGACTTTCTTCTCACATTTCACAATAGATGATATGCTGACATCACCTTTGTCTATTGCAGACTTGGCAGTGTTATTTCAAAACTGACTTTCTTTGTAGTGAATGCTGCACTGTTCACTGCGTCCATAGATTGATCTGTTCTGTAATTCTTAGCCATTGTTTGACTAGTTATATACAGTGTTACAAGTCCTTAAATGTTAATTTAAGACTCGTTCTTTTAACCCGGGTTTCTAAGAACTTTTATCATACTAACGCGAGCACTGGCAACTGTGGGAGCCCTGTTTTACTACTGTGTGAATGTATTTTGAGGTCTTGGTTAACTGAGTTTCAAAACCGATGATATAAAAGGAAATTTCTGCAACTCTTGAAATGCCATGGCCTCAGAGCAAGACCCAGAGATTGTATTTGCTCCAAATAAAGATATATTATTATGTATATAGGTATAAGGAGTGTAAATCTAAATTATAGTGATTTTAGGAGGCCTGTAGGAGGTGCTATAAAGCTGTCAAGAGCTTGTTTTGGCTGTTGAGAATGTACTTTCCCTTTTTCATGGCTAAACGATTGTAATTGCTCAAGAATAAAATATATTTATGTTTCTAGGCATTCTGGAAATGTATTTTAATATTTTTAGAATTATAGACATTTTGTAGAAGGTGCTACGGGGCTGACAAAAGTACACGGCATTAAAGCCGCGTAAGTCCGAACGCGATCAAATTGACTAAGTCTCGTGTTCTCCTCTTCATCCTTCAACCACAACCTAACGCGAACAAACATAACTGGCACCCGGCCCACCTGGGGGGCTTATGGGGTGGTGATGTGAGAGTAGAGGGGGTGGGGAGTAGAAAAAGAAATAGGGAAAAGGATGGGAATGGGGAGGTAGAAAGGTGAGTGCATCCAACCTACTCTCCCTGCCTGCTGCTTATCGGGCACCCCCACCCCCTCAAACCAGGTTCCCCCCACCCTAAATGGGACCCAATACCTAATAACGAGCCCCCCCCGCTATACGTTCACCCCAATCGAGTTCCGGCGGCTCGGATTTCGGATTCAGGCCCAACCACCTCCCCCCTCGCACGCTGCTCGATCACACATCCCCACCACC
>KN833038.1:142179-163863 GCA_000827315.1 Piloderma croceum F 1598 | reverse complement strand
TAGGTCCCTTCAATCCAACGATGAGCCCCCCCGCTACGCGTTCGCCGAAATCGAGCCCCAGTGGCTCAAATTTCAGATTTTGGCCCAACCACCTCCCCCCTTGCGCACCGCTCGATCGTGCACCTCCACCACCTCAAATTGACTTTAACCCACTCCCAGTAGGTCTCCCCTATCCAATGACGAGCCCCACCGGCTCAGATTTCAGATTTTGGCCCAACCACCTCCCCCCTTGCATGCCGCTCGATCCCACACCCCCACCACCTCAAATCGACTTTACCCCACCCCAGATGGGTCCCCTCCATCTGCAAACAAGTCCTCCCGCTGTGCGTTCACCAAAACCAAGCCCTGGCGCTTCGGATTTTGACCCAACTACTTCCCCTCCTCGCGCGCTGCTCGATCACGCATCCCCACCACCTCAAATCGACTTTACCCCACCCCCAGCAGGTCACCTCCATCCAAAAATGAGCCCCCCCACTATCCACTCACCGAAACCGAGCCCTGGCAGCTCGGTTTCTTTTATCTTTGTTTTTTTTGGGGGTTTTTTTGGCGGGATTTTGTTCTTCTTTGTTTTATATATATATTATTTATTGTAGAACTAGCAGACAACTATGGGTACCTGCTGCGTCACTTTATTTCAATAATAGTATATGTTTATTGTGTTTTTCTTCAACTTGAGTGCGGACAATGGATCACGTGACTTAAGTTCAACCCGCCCGGGAATTGTTCACCTTTTGAAACTCCGCGGAGCGAGCCGCCGCTGTTTTTCCTCCTTGTTTTCTCCCATCATCATCCACTTATGAACTTCTACTACATCTCCCTGTTGCTACTGGTGGTACTCTCAACCTACTCTGAGAGTCCTCAGCATGCCAAACCCCCTGAACGCCTTGATTCCTCTGTAGCTACTGTTTGCCCTGATAGTAGTCATATCTCATTAGGTTTTTTAGCCCCTGTCTTATCTAGGCATGAGGTTGTGCATGTCCTGCCCCAGAATGGGGTGTATACTCTGCCTCAAAATGAGGTGTTTGTGCATGTTCTGCCCCAGAATAGGGTGTTTACTCTGCCTCAGAATGAGGTGTATACTCTGCCTCAAAATGAGGTGTTTGTGCATGTCCTGCCCCAGAATGGGGTGTTTACTCTGCCTCAGAATGAGGTGTATACTCTGCCTCAGAATGAGGTGTATACTCTGCCTCAAAATGAGGTGTTTGTTCTACCTCAAAATGAGGTGTTTATGCATGTCCTTGTCCCTGTCAATTGTCAGCTGCCTTGGAATTTGAAAAATATTTTGGATTTTGTACTGGATGTCCAAGTTAAAGGCTTCAAAATTTGGACTTGTGTTTTGCTACACAGTATGGAAAAGTTAGGTTTTAGTATCAAAATTGTTATGGAAAGCCTTCAGCATGCTTTGAAAATGTATGCTTGGTCGCTGTCTGAGAATCAAGCTTCTGTTAAATTCAAATGCAGACTTATTGAATTATTTTTGAAACAGTCACTCTTCAGAAAGCATGACTTTGCTATTTGTGTATACAAACTTTACCTTGGCAGTCAAAAGTCATCTTTTCGGTACTTAAAATTATTTCCCAATGAAAAGACTAACTTCAATATACAAATAAGAGAAAATCATTTGAATAGATCAAATGGCTCCTATTTTTATGGTGGAGGACAAGCTCTCATATTCTCATCTGAAGAACTTCTTCCATATGCTTCAAATGGCTTGCCTGAATTGCAATATAAATTTCTTCGATGTATAAAAATTTGCAATAAGCAGAGTCCAATTCTTGCAGATAATGAAATACTATGTCCAACACTAAGACCTGAAAATGAACGTTACAGACTTATTGCTGAGAATCCAGTTGCTGGTGCTCGATTCTTTCATTTTATGGTAGAAATGTTCATCAAACATGTGCTAGGAGTGAATCAAGATCATCTTGGATTGTATGGTAAGACTGCTGCATACTATGCTACTGTTGAACAGCAAGGAAGACTGACTTTGCATCTGCACATGCTCCTTTGGATTCTGAACTCATTATCTCCGCAAGAAATTAGAGATCGGATTATGGACCCAAATTCTGATTTTCAGAAAAGAATGGTGGAGTATCTGGAGAGTGTGCATGTAGGTGAATTCATGACAGGAACCATGAATGAAGTCAAGGAACAAGTTGATGAAAATATGAAAGCCAAAGAATATAGAGATCCCACCCAAACTTTACCTGATGCCCCTCTGGAGCCTACAGAGTGTGACTGTAACAAATGTGAATCTTGTGAAAATACAGCCAACTGGTGGCAAAATTTCAAAAATACTGTGGATGATTTAATTCTTAGATCAAATGTTCACAAGTGTCGCAATTCAATCCCAGCTGATGAGAAAAAACAGAAAAAAGAGCGAAGAGGTTGTATTAACAAACATGGAAACTGCAAGGCAAGATTCCCAAGACAGACATTTGAAAAGACTGAAGTAGATCCTAAGACTGGAGCACTTAATATGAAAAGGGGTGAAAGGTGGATCAACACTCTGACCCCAATTGTGACATTTTTGCTAAGATGTAACTCAGATATTACCAGTCTATTGTCCGGAACTGCAATCAAGGCCATTGTTGCTTACATATCAGACTATGTCACAAAGCCTGGTTTGAAGACTTACACTATTTTTGACACCATCAGAAGTGTATTTGATAAGAGTTCTGAAATACTTGGTGGTACACAGAGAAGGAAAGACAAGGCCAGGAGTCTTTTAACAAAAATTGTTAATGCTCTTACTGCCAAGCTGGAAATTGGTGGCCCCATGGCATCCTTATATCTTTTAGGGAACCCTGATCATTACACCAACCAGAATTTTGTTGTATTTTACTGGAAGAGCTATGTTACAGAGGTTTTGAAAGCTTGGAAACAAGATAGTGATGTACAGTCAGATAAGGTTATTCTTCTGAAAAATGTTGATGGTGAATTTATTGGATTATTAACAGTAGATGATTACATATACAGACCATATGAGCTGAGTGATAAGTCCTTGTATGAATGGATTCAGATTTATACAAGATTAAAGTGCACCAAAACAGAACAGAAGAAATTTCAGAGTCAAAAACATGATAATGTGAAACCACCAGCTGTCTTTCAGTCTGATGAAGAAGCTGATACTGATTTTGAAAGTGATTCAGATTACCTGGAATCTGATCAAGCACCAGAGAAAAAGAAAACACAAGTAAAATATGCATTTTTGCAAAATCATCCACTTTATGAAACTCATCAAGTCAGTATCTCTAAATCTAAAAATCTTGTGCCCAATTTTGCAGGAGGATCACTGCCTAGATGTGACAGAGGTGATAGAGAGTACTACTGTGCTACAATGTTGACACTGTTCAAGCCATGGAGACATGGTAAAAATCTCAAAAAAGATGACCAGTTTTGGGATGAAGCTTTCACAGATTACAAGTTCACTCCATGCCAAACTGAACTGATGAAATTCTTCAACATTCGTTATGAGTGCAATGATGCTAGAGATGATTATTCTAATCTTCTGAAGCAAAAGAATACAACTGATGGCGTCTTTCCTCACTGGTTCAAAGGTGATGACAATGATAATTTTTATGGTGATAACTATGGTGATGATAGTGACTTTATAGTTCATGAAGAATATGAAGCAGATCAATACACTTCTGTTGGAAAAAAAGGTCAACAAAGAATGGAGCAAATGGCAGAAATCCAGAAGATTGTAACTTCAGCTGGTTGGCTGGACCAGTGCGTAGATGGTCCCCTATCAATTGACTTTGCAGAAATTGAAGCTGAAGATTTACCACCTTCACAATGGGATGCTGCTGTTCAGGAAAAATGTCAACAGGTCTTGGCTGAAAGAAACAAATCACTTCCCACACAATCCAAAAACCAATCTGGCAAAGACCCAAATCAGAATGATGTTTGAATTGTAGACAGATCATATCTTCAAAAGAGCTTCAAAGCTCAGTCAGAAACAGCTCAAAAATTGATTGAAGATGTTGTTGATAAATTTGAACTTACATCTGAGCAAAAAAGGGCATTCAGAATTATAGCAAATCATGCAGTTACTCCTGGATCTGAACAGCTAATAATGTATGTAGGTGGAATGGCAGGTACTGGAAAATCACAAGTTATCAAGGCACTCATGGACTTTTTTAAATCCAGAAATGAATCTCACAGATTTGTTGTTTTGGCACCCACAGGAACTGCAGCAGCTCTTCTGCTTGGCTCAACTTATCACTCAATTTTAGGAGTCCCTATTGATGGTCAAACAGCACTGAGAAATGAGACCACAAATAATGCTCAAGTCAAAGCAAGGCTTGATGGAGTTGATTATATTTTTCTGGATGAGGTGTCTATGGTTTCATGTAGTGATAATTACAAGATCAGCTCTCAGCTTGCAAAGGCCTTGAATGAATTTGATTTGCCATATGGTGGAATGAATATGATATTCTCAGGAGACTTTGCTCAGTTGCCACCTGTGTTTGGATCACCTCTTTACAGTGGTACAGTGGGCACACAACTGATGTCACGTATGACTGTTCAAGGTCAAGAAGCTGCTATTGGGAAGGCACTCTGGCATCAAGTGACTACAGTTGTGATACTAAGGAAGAATATGAGACAAAAGACACAAACTGCAGAAGATGCTAAACTGAGAACTGCTCTTGAAAATATGAGATATGCTGCCTGCACTCCTGAAGATATCAAATTTTTTTAAAGTCGCATTGTTGGAAGATGTCCTAAGCAACCAAAACTTTCAACCAAAGAATTTAGAAATGTTTCCATCATCACTGCCTTGAATGCTCAGAAAGACAGAATTAATGAACTTGGGAGTGTACGGTTTGTTGCAGAGACAGGCCAGACTTTAACACATTTTTATTCTATTGATAGGTTTGGCAGTTCTCCTGATGTTGCAGAAAAGCGACCCAGAGGTAGAAAATCAAAGGCATCTGGTAAACATGTGTCCAATGAAATAAGTCCTTCTTTGCAAAAAGTTATTTGGGACCTACTTCCCTCTGCAACAAATCATTTTCCAGGTAAACTCTCCCTTTGTATTGGTATGCCTGTTATAATCAGAAATAATAATGCCACAGAGCTTTGCATTACCAAAGGGCAGGAAGGCCATGTTGTAGGATGGCAAGCAGGTATTGGCTTACATGGAAAAAATGTCTTGAACACACTTTTTATCAAACTTGATAAACCTGCAAAAATAGTAAAGATTGATGGACTTCCTGAAAATGTGGTTCCTATCACCAGAGGTTCAAAAAATGTAGAGTGCACCTTTTCAAGTGACTTGAAAGAATACATTCACAGAAGTCAAGTGTGTGTATTGCTCAATTTCTCAATGACTGACTATACATCACAAGGGAAGACCAGACCAAAAAACCCAGTTGACTTAAGCAATTGCAGAAGTCATCAATCCTACTACACCTGTTTATCAAGAAGTGCAACTGCAAGTGGAACTGTCATTGTGCAGTCATTTTCTCCTCGCCTCATCACATGTGGTGCTTCAGGGTATTTGAGACAGGAATTTCGTGAACTTGAACTATTGGATGAAATCACCAAGCTCAGATATGAAGGTGAACTCCCCGATTGTGTTGAAGGCAATTTTAGAAATCCATTGATCAGATCATATCAGAAATGGAAAGGTACAGACTATGTACCTTCACTAACCCATCCTGCCTTAAAATGGTCTGTCATAGATCCATTACCTCTTCTGCCTGTTGTAACAGATGCACCCTGGCAAATCATTGACAAGAAAAAGAAGAAAGAAGTTGATACTGAGACTGAAGTTGAGGGCAAAACCACAAACATTCAGCCTGGATTTGTTGCAGCTAAAGGCAGTGTGCCTGTCAAGTTTGGAAAAAAGCGAAAATTTGAAGAGGCTGACAATTTGAGTGTAAGTGTTAAAAAAACAAAGGCAACTCAGATTGTAATAACATCCAATGATTCCTCACCTTCTGGACTTATATGGGATGGTGATAATTATAGCTGTGCATATGATGCACTCTTTACAGTGTTGTATGAAATTTGGTCCACTGACACAAAGGTTTGGACAAAAAGATTCAAAGAAATTAACCAGCACCATCTCAAGTCACTGTCTATCTGCTTTAAAAAATATATGAATGGTCAGGCCAGCTTTGAAACTGCCAGAGATACCATCAGGCATGAACTTCACTCTCAAAATCCTGCACAGTTTCCTTATGGAACCAGAGGCACAAGTGTTGCAGCTTTAACATCAGCAATTCTGGCTCCTCGTGATTTTGTAGCCATATCAAGTCCTGAATGTACCAGTTGTGAATATTCTGAACCATCCATTGATGATAGGCTAGAATTTGTGCTATATGAAAAAGAGGATACACCAAAGTCAACCTGCAAATGGCTGGGGTCTTTAGAACATGAAAGCCATGAATAATGTCCCTGTTGCTTTTCTGCAATGGTGCAACCAATCAGTTTCAAGTCTACTCCAAGTGTGTTGGTCTTTGAAATCAACTCAAGAAATATTAAAGTTAGTAAAACTTTAAAATTTGAGCAAGGTGGTGAAACTGTGGTTCTGGATGTCAGAGGGTTAATATACCATGGAGACTTTCATTTTACATCTTGTATTATTGGCACTGATGGTATGGTATGGTATCATGATGGTATGACCACAGGGAGTAGCTGTGAAAATGAGGGAGATTTTGACAAGTTCTCTTCCAGAAAATTGTTGAAATGCAAAGGCAAAAAATTAATCTTGGTGGTGTATGCAAGAATTTAATTATAAGGAGAAAATGCAAAAAGGTAGGTAAGTGGGGAGGGGAGGGGGGGAGGGTTTTTGTATATATTTTAGAGTAACCCTAACCCATCAAACCAAAAGGGGACTCGTACATGCCATGCACTGCAATGGCCCACTCCACCAAGTTGATGTTATGGCTTTCTTTGTGCTAGTATGTCTCCCAAGCTTTTTAAGAAACACAATTGAAGCTGTTTTTCTGTGCAGTTTCTTGCATGTCCCCTGAATGGGGTGTTCCTTATTCCATATCTCCTGCTTAGCAATTGTCAGTGTTTTCTTCACATCATCACTTTGAAACATCATTGATAGGTTTTCTCAATAGTTTACTTGTTCCCACTACTGTGCTTGTGAGTGTCTTTGTTTGATTCACACTATACTTGCAATTCATTTGTCTCCACAGGCTCAACATCCGCAGTCAGCTCCGCACATTAGCAGAAGAGACAGGTACTGCCATCTGGAATATTTACACTGACATTGAACTGGAATTTGCTAGTTTTTAATACAATATAAATTGGGGTGTGGTGCTAGCAAATAACACAAATGACTCAGTTGCCACACAAAAGGTACAATGCCTAATGTATTACCTAGCAAATAACAGAAATGACTAGGTAATGTAAGTAACAACACAAAAAAGAGTAATATGAGATACTCACCTCAGTTTCCACATGGAAGGTACAACAGTTGAGGTGCAAAGAGTATGAACAAAGTACACATAGGTAATGGGGAAATGTCTGATACATGAGGTAAAGTATCATGGGTAAATATCACAAGTGTAAACAAGTAGAAAGGTATATGACTTTGCACATGGTGTGAAGTGAGACATTTTATAAAAGGAAATCACAAGTACGTTGATATGCACACTACTGCTCTATGCACATATTTAGTCATTTTTGGTGATTTGTGATATCTGCACAAACTTTAGACACAATGTACAACCTGGACACCATAGTAGGATGTGTTTCAACCCCCCTGGAATTTATGTGATGTCATTCTGATCATTTCCAACCTTGTATGACTCATATCAACATTTTTTTGATCTTTTTATGCTATTTTTAATGTTTGCTTACATATATCTGACCAATTAGAGGCCATTCAGTCCAAATATCCGATGGTTATGTAGATAATATGATGACATTATATTGTTTAAGATGTCCCAGTGGATGTCCACCGGATTATACATAGTATGTGTATCATACTGGTTGGCGGAATGGTATTCAATATGTGTAGATAATGTGTCTGATGAGTAGGGAGCCATTATCTGGCTTTCTGATGTTGGATATTGAATATCTGATTGAATTAGATAGGCAGACTGCTTCGGATAAGCTCTATATCACTCAATTATTACCCACCAAATATTCAATTAACATAGCAAACGCCTCTGGCAGATATCAATATAACAAACAATGAATGTACATATATGAGGTGGATTTCCAACTGAATATTCATTTGATGTATGTTGGTATCAGGTGGATTACTGACAGAATATTCATTTGGTGTATGAATGGGTCAGGCAGATGACTGACCAAATATTCATTTGGTGTATGCAGGGATCCGGTGGATTACCAACTGAATATTCATTTGGTGTATGAATGGGTCAGGCAGATTGTGAACTGAATATTCAGCTGGTGTATGCAGGGATCCGGCGGATTACTGACTGAATATTCATTTGATGTATGAATGGGTCAGGCAGATTGCTGACCGAATATTCATTTTGTGTATGCAGGGGTCAGGTGGATTACCAATTGGATATTCAATAGTCGGAATGATCAGATTAGGTGGATCGGAATTGAATATTTAATAGTCGGAATCATCGGATTAAGCGGGTCAGAATTGAATATTCAATAGTCAGAATCACCGGAATCATCAGATTAGGCAGATCAGAATTGAATATTTAATAGTTGGGATGACTGGATTAGGCGGATTGGAATTCAATATCTAATACTTGGAATGATCGGATTTAGCGGACCAGAATTGAATATTTAATAGTCGGAAAGATTGGATTAAGCAGATTGGAGTTGAATATTCAATAGTTGGAATGATTGGGTTAAGCAGATTAGAATTGAATATTTAGGTATTGGAAATGAATTTAATCTGGACCATTGTGAACAGCACCAAAACAGTTATGAAACTCTGAATAATTGATGGATCTGATTTCTGTCACTTGCAGTCCCTCCACATGCTTTCTGTGCATCCAGGATAAATCCAGCAACTGACAAAATGCATCAATGGAATTGAATATTTAGTTACATATTTAATCATAGCTATTGTTATGTATCCTTGCTCTGTACACCCAGATCTCAACCTAGAGTCAGTTTTTCTGCTGGAATGTCACAAAATGCAAGGTTTTCCTCCATTTTGAAGAGCTCATACCTTAGGCACTTGTGCCCCATGCATGAGAGCCCAAAATATGTCAACAATGTGCCTAAAATGGTAAGGATATTTCCCAGCATGCACACAAACAGTGCTGCCTTCAGAATGCACTGTCAAATAAATTAAGAAGGTGTGCAAGACCATGTTCAACATAAGTAAATTGTATTTGGACCATCTAATGAAGATTTGAAGGCATGGTACCTTCATATCTTATTTGGAGCCTTTGTTACAACAAGTTTTGTAAAAATTACTTGGTGGAGTGGGCCATTGCTTTGCATGGCATGTACAAGTCAGCCTTGGTTTTTATTTCAATTTTAAAATAGAAGAGCTTATACATAGTGAGCTGTGTGCAATACATCTGGGACATAACAGCATATTTACTTTTGCCAAAATAAAAA
Organism: Piloderma croceum F 1598; assembly: GCA_000827315.1. Taxonomy (NCBI): domain Eukaryota; kingdom Fungi; phylum Basidiomycota; class Agaricomycetes; order Atheliales; family Atheliaceae; genus Piloderma; species Piloderma croceum. The sequence continues at coordinate 154,335 of KN833038.1, read as the reverse complement.
TACTACTATGAAAAATAAATAAATAAATGTTATACCTTTGGCTACTGGAGATATCCAAAGTGAGAATTAGATTCCAGAATTATTTATTCAAGGCAGACAAAAGAATACATCACCTGGGACATTTCCTGCTGACAGAATTAGAATACTACCATGAAAAATAAATAGATTATTGCTGCACTTTGGCCACTGGAAATGACCTAGGGATAATTAGATTTTGGAATAATCTATTTGGAGGATATAATCTAAATCTGGATAACATATTTGTTTATGGGACATAACTATTGTCAGAATATGATTTCACCAATTATTCTGTCAGATCAACAAAAGTGTTTTCAGTATTTAGATTATTTCTTGATGACAAAATCATTGCTCAGGGCCAAACAATGATTTTGTCATCAAAACACAATCTAAATATGGGAAACACTTTTATTGACCTGACAGAATAATTGGCGAAATCATATTCTGACAATAGTTATGTCCCCTAAACAAATATGTTATCCAGATTTAGATTATATCCTCCATATAAATTCTGAATATGGCTTATTCTTTTGTCTGCCTGAAATAGACAATTCCAAAATCTAATTCTCCCTTGGGTTATTTCCAGCACTATCACTTGCCTACCTTTTGACAAAATTTGAGTACTTCCTTTTTGCTGGCTCAGTTTTCAACAATTTTGCCTCTGGAATGTTCACAATTGTTGCCAAAACATCTAATTCATAGTCTCATAATTTTACTTCACTGAAATCTGTGGATGGGCTATTGTGGTAGTATCAAAGAGGTTTGGGGACCACCTTTTGACAAAATGTCACAGCTTGTCACAGTGCAGCAAGTCTACCAAATTCAAAGTCTGATGATGCTTCAGCGATATCAGTCAAAGAAGTGGTATGACTGTCACCAGAGTTTGAATGCTTCTGGAAAATGTCACACTGAGTAACACTGCTGCCAGTACTCACTCCAACACATCCATAACTTAACCAATCATCTCAGAAATTTATACTTAAGCTTTCAAGATGTACTTAAAAGAGCTCCAATTTTTTTCCGGTTGCCTAAGCGAAAAGTTTCCATTGGGGGAGCGGATCATCTCAAAATGATGATTTTGATAGTGTTGCATCATCCATTGTATCATTTACATTCATGTTAAATTCATTCTAAATTCAGAGACAGAATCTAATACATGAAAGAATAAATTCAAAAAAGAATAAAGGTATTTGGTGGAGGATTGAGCCCACAATATTGGTTTGTCAAAAGGTGGTCCCGCCATAGTAGCCAAAGTGCAGCAACAATATATTTATTTTTCATGGTAGTATTCTAATTCTGTCAGCAGGAAATGTCCCAGGTGATGTATTCTTTTGTCTGCCTTGAATAAATAATTCTGGAATCTAATTCTCACTTTGGATATCTCCAGTAGCCAAAGGTATAACATTTATTTATTTATTTTTCATAGTAGTATTTTTATTTTGGCAAAAGTAAATATGCTGTTATGTCCCAGATGTATTGCACACAGCTCACTATGTATAAGCTCTTCTATTTTAAAATTGAAATAAAAACCAAGGCTGACTTGTACATGCCATGCAAAGCAATGGCCCACTCCACCAAGTAATTTTTACAAAACTTGTTGTAACAAAGGCTCCAAATAAGATATGAAGGTACCATGCCTTCAAATCTTCATTAGATGGTCCAAATACAATTTACTTATGTTGAACATGGTCTTGCACACCTTCTTAATTTATTTGACAGTGCATTCTGAAGGCAGCACTGTTTGTGTGCATGCTGGGAAATATCCTTACCAGGGTTAGGAGGGGAAATATTGACGAGCGAAGCGAGGAGCTAAGGGATGCGAAAACAGACAACTAGGTTGTTGGGGGTACCAACAGCCGACCTGAGTTTCGCTTTTATAGCTCTTCGGGCTTGTTTTCTCACACTCCAAATGGGGGATAAAGACAATAAGTGATGACTCACATGCGTTCCACTCAGATTCCAAGTCGGATCTTACTAATTCCTGTTCTGATTGGATCAGGAAATGAGTAAGCCTGACAAATATCAATTAGCTAAAGATCCCGAGTGATCGGACATACCATGTGACCGATCCATCACATGAGGCACGTGATCCCTAGGTTATGGACACCCATGGGGTCAACTGGGGGTCAGAAAAAAGCTTTCCATTTTTTAAAAGAAATCACACAACTGTAAAGACATCCTGCAAAAAAAAAAAAAAAGAGACTAAAGCTGAAATAAATACCATTCCAGGTGTAAGCTCATTTTTGATGATGCCAGGTCCAAATCAGGCAAAGGTGTTACCAATAATGGAATATTCTAATAATTATCCACTAAACTACTATTCAATTGCCATGCTAAACTCACCTAAAAGGCTAACCATTTTGTCAACAATATTTTCATTCAATATCCATCTCCTAGGCTTCCGAGAACCCCACCCTTGCATGTACAGCAGGCATTTTCCAGTAAATGCATATTATTTACAAGACTGCTTCCAATTAAACAAGTGTTTGGATTCATTTTCCCCCATATGTATATGGTATGTCGACTTAAGTGTTAAATTGAGAAATTATATTATTAGGAGTACACCTGGAGTTTAGCAGGATTCACAGTTGCTGCCACCTTGAGAGAGGTCCTGATGGAGTCCATCAGGATCCATGGCTCAGTGTAACCTCAGCCCATCTGCATAGTACTGGTATGGACCATCTCCGGCCAATCTATATGGCATGGGAAATGGTCATGTTTGGCCCATCTGTGTAGTACCGGTATGGATCATCTCTGGCCAACCTGTATGGCACAGGAAATGGTCATGTTTGGCCCATCCGTGTAGTACTGGTATGGACCATCTCTGGCTGACCTATATGGCATGGGAAATGGTCATAGGGAGCACCCTTCGGCCCATCCATGTGGTACTGTCATGCCCCATCCTCGGCTGAACCGTGTGACAAGGCTACAATATTGATCTCGGCCAAAGTCTGCTGGCCCATATGGATTGGGCCATTGTCAAGTTGGGTGGCCCATATGGCATGGGAAATATCACTGAAAGGGCTGTACTGTCCGCCACATGTACGGATATGGTGATATGTACCTTTGTGCTGGTTTCAAAGACATTAAAATGATTGCAATATTGATAACTAAGTCCCACCTCCTTTCTCCCTCGTACAACCATTCCTGCATACAATAGTTTGCCAATGCCAAAGATCAGAGACTCTGGACAGAAACCCACCCTCTTTGAAGTCACGACCATACAAACCCGACAAGGAAAACGAATCACACATGTTCCAGTGAAAGATTCTCAACCCTTACCGTTGCCTTCACGCAGTGTATCTCCTCTAACAATTGTTGCATCCACCAGAATTTTCAAGTGCTCTATCTGATGGTGTCATTGTGCCAAATAATCAAAACAATATGTTCAGCTCCTCCTTTGTGCCAAGCTATTTCCGGTGAAATGGGGAGAACCGTCTGTCCCCAAGTCTCGGACTGGCTGTCACTCTAGATGGCAATGGCAAAAGGGATGGAATTCCGAATCTAGCTGAAGACAAACATCTATCTACGGTAAAGTCCCTGAAACACTCTAACGAGACCCCTGGCACTAGTCACTGGTGGTGATGTGAGCAAAGCTCACTATCACACCAGCAAGTTTCAAAATCCCAAAACTGCATTTATGTTTGAGGTTCTGGATCAATTCCGACTCAGTGCACTAGAATGTAAAACAGTGGCGATGAATTTCATGAGCAAGATTAGAAGAATAACTGATGAGGCATTTCCTTCCTGGGTGCCAGTAGGTCTTCCTATGAATTGTATACCATTACAGGTCTTATCATGCCATGTAGGATTGTTACAGGGAGCTACTCAGAGTCTCAAGGCAGTGGCGAGATCTCCACAATTGAATTAAAGTAGGAAATGTTCATGATTGCCCGGATTCACCTGCTGACAGCGGCCTGGCATTGTTCTGCCCAGCTTGTCCACAGATTGGTATCAACATACCCCCTGAGATGGAATGGAAAGTGGATGACAGGTGAGGAAGAACATTATTTGCTTCTGAGACTAACTACAAATATGCTATGTTACAGATTACTCTACTGGCCACAGCTCACTGCTGATAGAAATATGAAATTAGTGCATCAAATCCAGAAGCGACCCAAGGATGATGTTTCATTGTCCGATGGTGAGCTGTTTTTGGTTAGATGGGCGCGATATGCGAATCATTTAGCAAATGCGCCAGAAAGACAACCTGTGAGTTACCACAAGGATCAGCATTAATTTATAGGCTGACAGAAGTCCAGAAATCAAAATGTAGCAATCACTGGGCCCAAAATAACGGAAATATTAATTGGAATCATTTAGACTGCACAGGGAAAGGTGCATGCGCATGTGCACGACATGGTGCATTTGTGCCACACTGTATGGTCGATTTTCAGAAGGGAGAGCGGTAGGGATATCCGATAATATGTCCAGAATGGTATTATTCATTGAAACATAGGCAGATCAACATGGACTACTCAATCTGTCAGGCACTGAAGCGCTTTCCAAGCCATGTGCAAGCATTAATTGTTTATGATATCTGCTGCCAATGGAGCATCCATTTCCGACAGTGTGTATCTGAATCGAAATTTTTGGAACTCTATGATTCCATGGAGATTACTGGTGCCGTAGGGAAGTGGCACCTTGCCACACACATTCCGGAATGCTTTCCGAAGTTCTCACTAAATTTCGTGGAGGGTTCCGGTGAGCTTGATGGTGAAATCTTGGAGACATTATGGTCCAAACTATATGAAGTGGCCGGAATGGCACAAGCAATGTCTATTGCTCACCATCAAGAGGTCGTAGATGAACATATGAAGGACAGTAACTCGCGGAAAATGATTTGGATACGTAAGCATCTATTTTACATATATCCCCGTGCTGGAATAACACAAATTCCAGCCAATTCATTGTGTGAAAAGTGGTCCAGAGCTAAGAAGGGACTTTCTGAGATGGGCCTGACATTTGAACAGTTATCTGATTATTTAGATGCATCATTAGTTCAAGAATGGACAGCGCAAGAGCGCGTTGCAATGGAAAAGCGGGGTGATCACCTAAATATCTATCAGGTTAGATTGGAAAAATGTAGGACATTTATTTATTCTGCCTTTTGGTTTTAATAAATGATAATTCTAGTGCCAACCTTCGCGGAAATACACCTGAAGTTGTTGGAAATGGAGGTTCGGCATGGAAACCTTTTGGGTTCAGTTTCAACACTCACAGAGGGTCTTGCAATTGAAAAATTGCAGTAAGTGGTAAATAATATTTAAATTCACAGATCATTTGAATTAACAGCAAATTGCAGAATGTTACTGCAATGCCATGTGGTATCACTGGGCAACACGTGCTCAGTTGTGCAGAAGAACGAACTTCTTGATCGCAGGTGCAAACTAGAAGCAAGAATTACTGCCTATGAGAATCAAATTTCCATCATTATGAAACTCAATGATGACACCCAATGGTCTATTCAAGACGGAAACATTCTTGATATAGATCCACAAGTGGCAGAATCATCGGAGGACCTTGCAGACCTTTATCCTGATGAGTGGCTTATTCCGGAAAAAGAGCAAATCACCCTGCCTTCTTCATTGGCGCCTGGTGAGATTGAATGATTATTTATTGAATCGCTTGCAAGGATTGAAGCAGAGTTATGAAAGGGGCAAGTGACAGATTCACTGGAATCACTTCGCCTGGCTCTTGGTGAGAAGTCGCTTTGTTTCCAAATGGAGTTGTGCAATGCAATAGCCAGCGGACAACACATAGAGCATGGGACAATGTTCATAAGTTTGATTCTGAGGCTTGAAAGTGCTGGGCTACATATAGACAAGCCTGGGGTGCTTTACAACATCTTTCAATCGATCCAGAATATGTGGTGACACTTCAAAATATTACAGACAATGACTTCAAATTGGCAGGGGATCTAACTGACGAGCGGAGAGTTGGTCAGCAATTGGATACGTTACCCTGCTTTTGGCGGTTTGGGGATTCAGTTGATTCTGGTAGCCCATGCATGCAAGAATGTATGTATTTCCATTGTCCATGTACCTGCTGACTAATTTGCCTTCAGTCTATTGAGTAAGCTGGCTAAGAGAAAAGGCACGCTATTTGCAATGGTCAGAGGAGTCTCGACTGGTGGAATATGAAATGCAATGGATGGTTAATTGGTTTCGTTGGATGGAGGTGCAATGGTGACAGAGACTAAAAGATGTTGAAGACAAAGAGAGGCCGCCTGGACTGGATTGTTACCGCCACAAGCAAATGGTGTTGTGGAGTTCACTTGCAGATCAGGCCCAAACAAAATTCTCGGCTCAGTTGGGGCGTCCTGTTTTCTGGTAGTATTATTTAGAAACTGAGTTAATTTATAATCTCTGCTGTCCCTTTTGAATGTTTCCAAAATGAATGCTCCAATGTCTGATCAATATTACAGCAGTATCCTGGTAATATTGTATCAGTTGCAATGCTGTTAAATACTAATAATCTTTTCAATATTGTCAGTCAAATTTGACACCATTGTATTAGATCAACCTTCATGCAGATTAATAGCTATCCTGAGTATATTGGGTAGATATTCAACCAATCTGATCAGTCCAACACCATCACAATATTGGTTTGGCCGTCGGACCGACCAATACCTACACTGAGAGAACCTACACTGAAAGGCTTTTACATATGTATATCCTATGGAATCACCCAATTAAGATTTAATCGATCTTTGAACTGATCAATACATACACTAAGTGAACATTGAGTGTGTATCTGTTTAATCCGACAGAACCACTCAACCAATATCTGATCAATCCCATTTGGTCACTGTTCAGATTGTTTGATTGCAAGTCAGGCTGACCATTGCCTACGCCTAGTCAATATTCGGACAAGATCCGCCTAATCTGATGGTAACACAAAGATAATATTCAATGGCATGTCAGCCTGACCATTGCCTACGCCAAATGGATATTCAGACAGTATCCGCCTAATCTGATGGTACCACGCAGATAATATTTGATGGCATGTCAGACTGACCATTTCCTATGCTGAGTGAATATTCAGACAATATCCTCCTAATCTGACGGTACCACATACATAATATTCGATGGCATGTCAGCCTGACCATTGCCTACACTGAATGGATATTTAGACAGCATCCGCCTAATCTGATGGTACCGTTCATATAATATTCAATAGCATGTCAACCTGACCATTGCCTATGCCAAGTGAATATTTAGACAGTATCCACCTAATCCAACAGTACCGCACAGATAATATTCAATGGCACGTCAGGCTGACCATTTCCTGCACTGAGTGAATATTCAGACAGTATCTGCCTAATCTGACGGTACCACAGAGATAATATTCAATGGTATGTCAGGCTGAACATTGGCTACGCCGAGTCAATATTTGGACAACATCCGCCTAATCTGATGGTAACACAAAGATAATATTTGATGGCATGTCAGCTTGACCATTGCCTATGCCGAATGGATATTCAGACAGCATCCACCTAATCTGATGGTACCGTTCATATAATATTCAGTAGCATGTCAGGTTGACCATTGCCTACACCGAGTTAATATTGGGACATTATCTGCCTAATCCAATGGTAACACAAAGATAATATTTGATGGCATGTCAGCCTGACCATTTCCTACGCTGAATGGATATTCAGACAGCATCCGCCTAATCCGACAGTACCGTTCATATAATATTCAATGGCATGTCAGCCTGACCATTGTCTAGGCCGAGTGAATATTTAGACAGTATCTGCCTAATCCGACGGTACCGTGCAGACAATATTCAATGGCATGTCAGGGCTGACCATTGCCTACACCGAGTAAATATTCAGACGGTATCCGCCTAATCTGACAGTACCATGCAGATAATATTCAATGGTATGTCAGGCTGACCATCCCCTATAACAAATATATTTGACAGCTATCCGGCTAATCTGAGCGGACAGTCCAGATTGACCAATACCTGCACCCAATAATTATCCAGATCATATCCGTCCGATCCAATAGGACCGTCTAGATAATATTGGGTAGCCTTCCACACCAATGTATAATTACTGACACATTATTTACCTATGATATCCACCAAAGACGTTTGCTACATTGATATAATATTTACTTGGTAATTAGGGAGTAATGGGAAGCCTATACCACAGTGATCAGCTCACCGGAATCCATCGGATATTGAATATCCGATGTTGGGAAGTGTATAATGTCTTGATAACACATTGGACATGTTACATATGTGTATTGAATACAGTTCCGCTGAACCGTTGAGTACATACATTATGTATCATCCGGTGGACGTCCGCTGGCATGTCTTAAACAATACTATGTCATAATATTATCTATGTTACTATTGGATATTCAGACTGAATGCCCTCGAGGAGTCGGGGACTCTGGACTGTGGATCGAAACTGGACTGCATAAAGGCTGGGCTCCATTGTCTCATAAGGGGATATTTTCACCCTCGTAAGTTGGACTGCTCATTCTTAATACCCCTGATCATCAACTCTTATGTATCCACTCCAGGGCAAGATTGGACTGCACAATCTGCACCTGAATGATTACTCCAAGTCGGCCTCATATAATCGCATCTGTGGCCCACCATAATGCCATCCATGGATGCCCGTTGCTCCCTTTCATCTCATAGGAGCTGTCATCTGCCGATTTACAGCTTGTTACGCTTGTTCTACTTTCAGGTTTCATTTCTCTGCTTCAACATCGCTCTGGGTAGCAGTCTCTAATCAGCTTGACTGAGGTTTTTTCTTCTTTTTCTTGAAATGGGGTTTGTGTTGACATTGGCCCATTGCTGGTCGTGTAGCGAATTCCAACATAAAAGAGGCATCTTTGATGTCATACTATTGAACCTTCATCCGTTGTGTAAAGGCTTGGGAATTCTGGGATTGACTCTTTCTAAATGTGAACATGTCAATCAGATTCAGGACCTGAACAGCCCGGTGTTAAATGGGCCATTCCAAATTTACATGCATTTTCTTGGCGTTTTCCACAGAACATGATAGACTCCAGTAGACACAAAGAACCTGAAATGGAGGTCTTGACGAAACCAACCCGGCCTTTCCTCTTTGACCAGGAACACGCACACCTACAAACAACATCAGACAACTTGGAGAGGCATGGAACACGGTGACCAAGTCAACCTCCCTGCGCTGCAGACAAGCGCTCCTATTCAAACCTCCACAGAGGACTATTTGCAATGGCAGCAGCATACCCTATCTGTATACAGACATTTTTGACCGGGTTCTTGGCAAGTTCAGGGTGGGTTGTCCTCCCATACCTATCACTGTGGGCTTGGTGCATTTTTCTATTTCACAAGTGCTAGCAATAAGATTTGTATATTTTAGGTGTTAGTTATACAAAGGATTCAGGACTGAACCATGGCATCACTACATAACAATCCCAAAACAAAAGCATTACAAAAGTATTGCAAATATATTCACAGCAGTTACAAATTCTGCACCTGCCCTGAGGGTTGTTGTGTACTTTTTTGTCATTATATTTCAAATGCTAGTTGTTCATTAACCGATCCCACTTAGTCATGCACGAATATCCATCATAATCTAAACCTCTATAACGTCAGCTCTATGGTTCCGCAGGGAACAACCAACAACTCACCAAAACTCTTCTTGAGATCACATGCACATCGCCCCTTTGACCATATATTATCCCCCCTGGGACAATGCGTATAAGGCGGGTGCTCATACCCTATGTCATTGAAAAAATGCAGCTGGTCTCTGGGTGTGAAGAGAGCGACGGCGATGCTATGTACAGGTGCATCACCCCAACGCTATGTGAGAATGTTGGATTAGTGTCACCACATTGTGAAGGATTGAAGGATAACATTGGAACAAACCTCGTAATAGAACCCTCCTCGCAAATCGAGATAATTGAAGAAGGTGGCGTAGGCTTCCGCATGCCAGAAATCCATATCTGCAATTTCAAAGTTGCTCCAGACTTTATCCGTCAGCGTCATTTGCATGCTGTCCCATGTATACGGGAAGCGAAGTGGGATGTAACGCTCACAATGACACAAATTATAGGTATCGCCTCCGTCTTCCGTTAAAAAACCTAGCGCGTTGTTCGGAGCTACGTACTGCGGATGTTGAGTAACAAATTCTGCACACAACCATGAGCACGTTCTTGCCATTAAGATGTAGGTGTGACTATTGAAATGCCCAGTTGGAGAATGAATGACATACCTTTGACAGCGCTCCAAAGTGTCTTGATAGTCGCCTCAAATTCGTACATAGTAATGGTAAATCCTAGAGCCATGCACCAGATAAAGTGTATATGTATTAGCAGTTCGTGCAACACACCGTATGTCTTTTTTTCCCGCTCCATAAACAAGAATGGATCAAAGTCAATTTCACAGTGGAAGTGAACATTGGGTCTGTACTGTAAAGTCAGTATACATGAAGCAATAGTGGCAGAAGGCATAGTACTTACTTGACTCTCCAGTAATACCAGTATTTCTGGAGCAGTTTGTGTCTATAGAAGAATTGCACTGCGCCAGGTCAGTATTATTCCACCGGTCTGTGCCTTCGACAACAGGACAGGTGAAGGCAGCACGTACTCCTGAATTGAACCGGCACATATTGCGATAGCTACAACCATATTTATGTGGATCATTAAATCAGCCATCTCAAATCCAGTGAATCTGAGGAGGACGCACGATAAGCTTCCTAAATAGAATCATCACGAACATCAGCATCCGCACTCCAACAAAAACACGAGGAGCCGTGCGCAACCCACCTCTGTAGATTATCCCATCCGCCTTCATCTTATCCCTGCTTGCTTTTGCTTTTGCTTTTGCTTCATCTACCCAGTTGGGTTGATACCAGTGATCATAAGGGATTATGCCAAACTCAATCGGGGCGGTTGTTATGATGCTTATCCGTCTTTGAGAATGGGCATATCAGCACCCAATCTATTACCTAAGCGTGACAGAAGAGAACGAACGCACTTGATAAACTCGGGGGTAAATGGTACCTCATTCAAAAGCACCCACGGGTAGCCATGTTTTCTATTAAAACGATCCTCCATCTCGCGCATGCTCTGGATGGTACCATCCAGATCGTCGTTGTGCGCTAGGATTACGAAGGTTGCGTTTGCCATGGCCTTGCTGGTTTTGTGTGATAATTCCTCCTTTGCTACATCGGGAGAGGAGATGGAGATGGGGGGTTCAGTGTGGATGTCGATGGTGGCGGAAGAAGAGGAACCATTGTTCGATTGGGAGATTAGGTTGGAGAGAGATGTGACTCGGCTGTATTCATCGTGTGTGATTGTTAGGATTGAGTGCAAGGTGATCTGTCGTTAGGTCAGTAGTAAGTAACGAGCTAAAGAACAAAGGATGGCGAGGACGCACAATGAGTACGAGGGCAATAATAACATATCGGATGGGTGTGTTCATCCTGACACAGCCGTTTCGTATGTTCTGTACCGCACGATGTCTGATATTGTAAAGATAGGGGGAAAATATGCAAGACACGAGGTGATGCAGATCAGCCGAACAGCCTGTCTCTCTAGACTCTCAGGGTGTTTAGGCAGATGGAATGATATCAGGAAAACGTCAAAGGTCTCACCAGACTGAATTCATAAGCGCTCTTAAACGACTTGTGAACCCCCTTAACAGCGTAGCGCAGACATTTTTCAGCATCCTTGAATGGTTAGTCAGGGCTGATACCAACTATAAGCTAATTGAGAACTATGTCGAAAACCGATATGTCCTCGTGTCCTCGTCGGACCCCCGATCGGTAACCCCGCCATACCAAGGGTTTGCCAGATCAGGCTTAACTTTAGGTTGAAAACCCTGTACAAAAGTAGGGTCAAATTGCCTATTTTGAAGCCCTTGGAATGACCGATTTTTCAGGTACCTATCCATCAATCGGATCTGCATTACGCTGATATGCCTGCGATGCCTATATGGTCTGGGACCAACACAAACACCACAACAAGATCTAATAAATGCGAGTTGGCGAGTAACCCTTCCAAGAGTGATAAGATAAGTAGTGTAATGCAGTTGCGATGTCTCGATGTAGATCGCGATACTTCGATGTAACGCGCGATGTCGATGTCGAGGTTTCACGGAGATCTGACAAGTATATGTTGCCCA